>JAJOOR010013734.1:0-19518 GCA_036250505.1 Solanum acaule | reverse complement strand
TGAAGCTGGCCATTGATGATGGAGATTTTGAACGCCTTAAGGAAGATCACATTTGCATATAGGCATATATATTTTGTATAACCTTGGGACTTGTACATAATTTTGTGCTGTATATTTACAAGAGATTTTGATGGCTGATTTGGTCATGTCACCATGGGTTGTAATATAAGTATGGTTATACGTTTTTATCTTTTGGGGTGTGTAAACCCAAGTCTTGTAATATACTAATTTGCTATATGTCTTGAAAGTTGTGTGAAGCATGAGCCGGCTGATTTCGGTACTCGGAAGCTTGTAATATTCTTGTTATTTCACCCTCGAGTGTGAGGTTAACATGTGCATGAAGATCTGGTCGGTTAACTGCTTAAATGTTATATTTTTTTTTGGAGTTCGTTATGAATCTAATCCCTTTACTAGATTAAAATCAGTATGCCCTCATTAATTGGTTTTAAATGTCGCAAGTATTTAATTAGATTTCTTGTTTAATTAGTGGTATCATTTTGAAAGGATCGCTACAAGTGTTGGTATCAGAGCCTAGGTTTGTGGTTCTAGGACTTTTGTTGTGAATCACTAATATAGTTGTTTGCTTTCGAATAAGGTTCTATTTAGATTATTTGTTCGCTTATATGGTTTATGATAATTGCATCGCATATAGAATGCATATGCATCTTGTGCATATCCCTAATGCAATGTGATCTTCCTTTTTGAAGGAATTAAGTTATTGCCACTTCTTTCGATCGACCTATGAAAGCTGCTCGTGAAGGTTTGGGTGCCTCTATTTCCCAACCTCATGCACTAGAAGGGGTTGGAGAACATATCTCGAATCCGTATGCTCCCCACACTAATGGTTCTGAAGTGGGAAACTATCAAAGTGTAAGAGCTGGTCCACATCCTCACATGAGTCATGGTACTCCAACCATGAATCCTCATTTTCAACAAATGGCTAAATTCTTCCACCATATGGCTGAATCGATGCATGGTCCCCATAGGATTAACTTTGAGAAAATGAGAAGAATGGGTGGAGTGGAGTTTGAAGGCACTGTTGATCCCACAGATGCTGAACAATGGCTTGATCGCATAGAGAGGGTATTTGAGCAGTTGGAGTGTTCAGATGTTGCCAACTTTAAGTATGCTATTTCACTATTACAAAAAAATGCT
This sequence comes from Solanum acaule, assembly GCA_036250505.1. Classification (NCBI taxonomy): domain Eukaryota; kingdom Viridiplantae; phylum Streptophyta; class Magnoliopsida; order Solanales; family Solanaceae; genus Solanum; species Solanum acaule. The sequence goes on along the minus strand of JAJOOR010013734.1, from coordinate 18,363 downwards.
TACTTGGTGGGTAAGTGTTCCGAATGCCAAGGTAAAACCTTTTGTTCTTACTTGGGATGATTTTCTTAAGGAATTTCGTATGAAGTATGTCCCACCTGCTTATTGTGATGCAAAGAAAAAGGAGTTTTTGAATCTAAGGCAATGAGGCATGTTTATTGCTGAATATGAACAGAAGTTTCTAAGGGTCTCTCGCTATGCTGGTGGTATTATTAAAGAGGAAAAAGACAAGTGCAGGAAATTTGAAGATGGTTTAAATGATTCCATTAGGAAGAATGTGGCAATCCTGCAACATGAGAAATTTTGTAAGTTAGTGTCTGCTGCTTCTACTTGGGAACGACTTGATAAAGAAGAAACTAGTAGAAATGAAAACAGATTCTGAAAGCCTAGACCAGATTTTGGGGGTCCATCCAAAAGGGGAAGGTTTGATAATTCTAAGGCTGGTAGTGATAATAGGCCACCTCAACAAAGGCAAAACAAATCAGAAGTTTTTACAGCTAGCACTCCAAATTATGGCCAAGGCAAGCCTCGCGTTCCTACTTGTCCACAATGTGGAAGAATCATTATGGCACTTGCAGGAGAGCTTCTGGTGCATGTTTCAATTGTGGGAGCTTTGATCATAAAGTGAAAGATTGTCTTAATCCTAGTAATGCTCCTTCCTTTAAAACTGAAGGCTCAGTTCATAAGCCTTCTGTTAATCCTCCTCAAACTAATAGAGGTGCAAGACCTAAAAACACCCAGGCAGAAGGTACAAGTGGAGTTAATCAAGCTAGTGGGTAAAAGGCTACTGTACGCACTTATACGATAAGGCAGAAGGATGATCAAGATAGACAAGACGTGGTTGTCGGTAAATTTCACTTATTTGGCTTATGTGTGTTTACATTGTTTGATCCTGGTTCTACACATTCCTATATTTGTTCATCACTTGTTCTTCCCAGAAATGTGAAATCTGTGAGACTTGATTATAATGTGCTAGTTGAAAGTCCTTTGGGTTATCAAGTTGTGTATAATCGAGTTTACCAAGATTGTCCCTTTGTGATTCAAAACCTAGTCTTTCCTGCTGATTTGATTGAAATGCCCTTCAAGGATTTTGATGTTATTATCGGGATGGATTGGCTTTATAAATATCATGTGGTGGTAGATTGTAGGTCTAAGCATGTGACTTTTAAAGATCCTACATTTACACACATCATTGTACAAGGTGAAAGATCAGTAATATCTAGTATTATTTCTGCGGCCTTGGCAATAAAGTTGATGCGTCAAGGTTGTGGGGCATACCTGGCTCACATAGTTGATATACAATTAAAGAGTCCTTGTATCAAAAACATACCTACTGTATGTGATTTTCCAGAAGTATTTCTAGAAAACCTTTCGGGATTGCCCCCAGAAAGAGAGGTTCAATTTCCAATCGAGCTTATCCCTGGATCTACCCCTATTTCTATCACTCCTTATAGAATGGCTCCAGCAGAATTAAGAAAATTGAAATCTCAACTGCAAGAACTTCTTGAGAAAGGTTTTATTCGACCTAGTGTTTCTCCTTGGGGAGCCCCTGTTTTATTCGTAAAGAAGAAAGATGACACTCTTAGGCTTTGTATTGACTATAGACAATTGAACATAATAACAATCAAGAATAGATATCCGCTGCCAAGGATCAATGATTTGTTTGACCAACTTAAGGGTGCTAAAGTATTCTCAAAAATTGATTTAAGGTCTGGATATCACCAACTGCGGGTTAGAGAGAATGATATTCCTAAAATTGCTTATAGAACTCGGTATGGTCATTATGAATTTTTGGTGATGCCATTCGGATTGACAAATGCTCCTATGGTATTTATGGATCTAATGAATCGAGTATTCAAACCTTATCTTGATCAGTTTGTGATTGTTTTTATAGATGATATTTTAATATTTTCCAGAAGTAATGCAGACCATAATAAACACCTCTGGATTATTGCAATTTTTGAGGGAGAAAGAGTTTTATGCTAAACTTTCCAAGTGTAAATTTTGGCTTGATGAAGTAGCTTTTCTAGGACATGTTGTATCAAGAGAAGGTGTGAAGGTGGATCCTAGTAAGATACAAGCGGTTTTTGAATGGAGACCTCCTAAAAGTCCAACCGAGGTAAGAAGTTTCTTGGGCTTAGTAGGATTCTATAGAAGATTTGTGAAAGGCTTCTCCATTAGCGCCTCCCCTTTGACCAAGCTCTTGCATAAGGAAGTAAAGTTTATTTGGGATGACAACTATCAAGAGAGCTTTGAAACTCTCAAATCCTTGTTGACTCAAGCTCCTATACTTACTCTACCGATTGAAGGGAAAGAATATGTAGTTTACAGTGATGCTTCTCACAATGGTCTAGGATGCGTTTTGATGCAAGAAGGGAAGGTTATTTCTTATGCCTCTCAAAAATTAAAACCGCATGAATTGAATTATCCTACTCATGATCTTGAACTTGCTGCTATAGTGTTTGCTATAAAAATATGGCGGCATTATTTGTATGGAGAGAAATGTGATATATTCACTGATCACAAGAGCTTAAAGTACTTGAGTACTCAAAAGGAGCTAAACCTTCGACAACGTAGATGGCTTGAACTCATCAAGGATTATGACTGCACGATTGATTATCATCCAGGTAAAGCCAATGTGGTTGCAGATGCCTTAAGTCAGAAATCCTTCGCAAGCAATTCTTTGAGTCCTTTACCCTTGCTCCTTGAGTTAAAAGCCTTGAATGTTTGTTTTACACTTGATTCAAATGGTTCAGTTATTGCTAATTTGCAAGTAAAGCCAATATTACTTGAACAAGTGAAAGAAGCACAAAAGTTAGATGAGAAACTTGTAAAATTGACCAGAAAAGTTCAAAGTGGAAAAAAACTTGATTTTACATTTACGGAGGATGGTGGCTTATTTTATCAAAATAGGTTATGCGTCCCTAATGATGACAAATTGAGGAGAGAAATATTAAATGAAACACATACTGCATCATATGCAATGCATCCTGGAGATACAAAGATGTACCAGACCATCAAAGAAAATTATTGGTGGAATGGTATGAAGAGAGACATTGTGGAGTTCATCTCTAAATGTTTGGTTTGTCAACAAGTAAAGGCAGAACATCAAGTCCCAGTTGGTTTACTACAGCCTTTGTCGATGCCGGAATGGAAATTGGAGAGAATAACAATGGACTTTATTTCAGGACTTCCTTGCACTCAAAGGAACCATGATGCAATATGGGTGATTGTGGATAGGCTAACCAAGAGTGCTCACTTCTTAGCAATCAGGATGGATTACTCACTTGAGCGTTTAGCCGAATTGTACATTAATGAGATTGTAAGACTACATAGGATACCTGTATCTATTGTATCTGATCGAGACCCAAGGTTTACATCTAGATTTTGGGGCAGCTTGCAGGAAGTTTTGGGACTAAGTTGAAATTTAGCACTTCGTTCCATCCTCAAACAGACGGCCAGTCGGAAAGAGTGATACAAATTTTGGAAGATATGCTTCGAGCTTGCATTATGGAGTTTGAGGGTAGTTGGGATAAACACTTGGCTTTCATTGAATTTGCTTACATTAACAATTACCAATCGAGTATTGGAATGCCTCCCTATGAAGCCTTATACGGAAGAAAATGCCGGACCCTTCTTTGTTGGAGTGAAGTTGGTGAAAGAAAACTTGTTGGCCCTAAAATTGTACAACAAACAGAGGACAAGATAAAAATTATCAAAGATCATCTAAAAATTTATTCGGATAGACAAAAGTCGTACACTGATCTTAAAAGGCATGACATTAAATATCAAGTTGGAGATAAAGTATTCTTAAAGGTGTCTCCATGGAAAAAGATTATGAGATTTGGCCAGAAAGGAAAGCTTAGTCCCTGATTTATTGGACCTTATGAGATACTTGAAAGGGTTGGACCAGTTGCATATAAATTGGCTTTGCCACCTGAGTTAGACAAGATCCACAGTGTCTTCCATGTTTTTATGCTTATAAGATATCGTTCTGATCCATTCATGTTTTTCCAGTCGAATCTATGGAGGTTAATCCTGACTTGACGTTTAATGAAGAACCTATTCTAATTCAAGCTCGAGAAGTAAAGAAACTTAGAAGCAAGAGAATTCCCTTAGTAAAGGTACTTTGGAGGAACCATTATGGAAAAGAAGCTACGTGGGAAAGCGTAGAAGACTTAAGAACCCAGTATCCGCACTTGTTCCGGGACTAGTGTAAGGTAAATTTCGAGACGAAATTTCTTTAAGGGGGAGAGAGTTGTAACACCCCAAAAATGCTAACAAGAGTCACATGTCGATAAACCACTGCTTAATTATTACAATAGGTTTAATTCTCATTTTGGGAACTTGAAATAATGTTATATTTGCAACATTGTTTAAAATAATTGTCATCGTAATTTAATGTATTGTATGGGGGTATTTGCGTAATGTTTTAATTAGAAATATGTATAGCTTTAAAAGGAGGTGAAGGATATATATATATAGTTGTATGTGTATGCATTTGGGCAGCACACAAGTATTTGGGCAGCCAACTTTTATGGACAGTTGTGTATATGATAAGCACCTCTTGTGTTACTATATTTTGACACCTCCTCTTAGGAAATTCGTCTCACCTGAAGTATAAGTCCCTTAGAACATTATCTAACCTGTTGTTCTTGAAGATCACAAGAGAAAATCTTGGTCCTTTTGGCTGGAAAACGAGTTACACTCTTCTTTTTGGTTGTATATCCTCGTGTACAAGTTGAAGACTTTGATACGCTACTAGGTCTACGGTTTGACTCGTGGAAGTTTTGTTGGACTATTTTTGTGCTAAAGAACTGAGGTTTGTGTATAAACTTATACTTGTACTCTTTTTACCTGCTGGTATATCTGAAAGTTATCTTGGTACCTTGGTTACCTCTTGTCACTTTGCATTGTCGTATTGGTATTCTTTAATACATTAAAGACGCTTATGTAACTCGCCCACTTGTACGGATTGTTTGATCACTTAGCACTCTTGTTGGGACCTTGTCCTTCTTGTGGCTGTGACTTTGTCACTCTTGGCATGCCTCTTGGTTCAGATCATTTGCCATCTTGACTCTGGATTTTTAGTTCGTCTTAAGAATGGAAGTTGTCCATTTTAAGTACGAACTAGGAAGCCATTTTTTAAATATGGTTCTTGGTTCTCTTGATTATTGGGTTTTGACCCTTCTTGATACCTGCTCGTGCTTGGTGTGACGACATGATGTATATATTGGGTGAGCCTTGTTATTAAATCTCTTGAAAAGTTGTGTTATGATCATTCTTGACATTTAGACCTTTATATATTGAACTTGATACTCCTTGTATATTGTTTACTTGATTTACTGATTTTGTTTCGATCGTGCTCCCCTTGACTTGAGAATGATAACTTGGTGAATTTAAGGACTCCAAACCTATAGTTTGTACACCACTAAGCTATATGCTTAGCGATAGTTGTTTCTATCGTAGGGTTGTTCGCGATGATGCTTGAAGCTGGCCATTGATGATGGAGATTTTGAACGCCTTAAGGAAGATCACATTTGCATATAGGCATATATATTTTGTATAACCTTGGGACTTGTACATGATCTTTGTGCTGTATATTTATAGGAGATTTTGATGGCTGATTTGGTCATGTCACCATGGGTTGTAATATAAGTATGGTTATATGTTTTTATCTTTTGGGGTGTGTAAACCCAAGTCTTGTAATATACTAATTTGCTATATGTCTTGAAAGTTGTGTGAAGCATGAGCCGGCTGATTTCGGTACTCGGAAGCTTGTAATATTCTTGTTATTTCACCCTCGAGTGTGAGGTTAACATGTGCATGAAGATCTGGTCGGTTAATTGCTTAAATGTTATATTTTTTTTTGGAGTTTGTTATGAATCTAATCCCTTTACTAGATTAAAATCAGTATGCCCTCATTAATTGGTTTTAAATGTCGCAAGTATTTAATTAGATTTCTTGTTAAAGTAGTGGTATCATTTTGAATGGATCGCTACACCCTCAAATAGGCAAGCAGACGAGAACTCACTCTTTAATCCTTCAGAAATCATCAGTCAAGTTTTAACTCAATCATCTAACGACAAGGCACAAGGTATTGAACAAGAGATTTGTACATATACAGAAGCAAGATTTCAAACTCACTACGATTTAACAAAAAAAATACAATGATACAGTCTGAAGGGTATATGAAAACTAAATTGATATTCAAGTAAGACGATCCAAACAGGTTACTACGAACCCTTCGAAACTTACGAATCAACATATTTTACAGTCGAAATCAAACAATCAACACATTGAGAGACGAATGACGTTGAGCAGGGATTAATGTTACCTTTTAGAGTGCAGCCGAACCGAGACTAGATGAGCAAAAGCATTCTATTTTCACCAACACACACAAACTTCAAGAATTCCAACGAGCAGCGGGAAGGTCGTATTTTGAAGAAAAAGCTAGATACTCTTTATAATATTTGTTGATTTTAGGGTCTGTTTTAGCTCCAAAGAAACCGATGTATTTCACTGTATACTATCTTTTTGCTTGACTCAAAATTTTTGAACCCCAAACAAAGAAGAAGAGGGAACTATTTATAGAAGAAACTAGGGTTCCAAACTCTTGGGAGAAAACGGATAAAAATCGGATTCTAGGCCCCTTTCGAATTTCAAACTTCAAAAAATCTTTCACAATTCAAGATAAACACCTTTTTCTGAAATTTCGCCCCATTCCGGAAGAGGAAAGGGGAGATGGACGCTCTTGATTGATTCAGTTGTCCTTGGGCGCGATGTGGCTCCATCACAAGGCCACAAGGACGAAACAACTTTGCCTTTGCTGCTGCTATTGTACTACTTTGAGAGGGACGTCGAGGCCGAGGACAAGAAAATCGCAGTGTACTGATTCACGCGTCCAAGGCATGAACCTGCCGTGATGATTTTTGTGTGTTGCTGCTACTCGTGAAAGTTTTATTTTTGTTGGCATTGCTTTCTGTCTATTTCTGTGAGCATCGTTTCTAGGTTTCTTTTGTCGTTTGAGTCGCTGGAGTTGAAGCGTTGAAGGAAGAAAACTTGAGAACGTTAGATTGTACTGGTTTCTTGTTGAATAAGAGAAAATGGGCCGGGTTAGGAGGAGGAATTGGATTTGGGCCGGCTGAAAGTTGGGAAACAAAGGGGAAATGGGTTTCGGAGTTGGTCTTAAGAGTATTCTGAAAGGAATTGGGCTGCGTGGGAAATTGAATTCAGCCCAAAATTTGGCCTTCTAATTTAGTTAAAGTTGGATTAAACAATTGGCTAAAATTGCAAATAAATAATAGTCAAAATGAATTTCAATTATAGCCGAATCGAAATTAGTTGGCGAATTTGGCCAACATTTAAACAAGACGAATGATTCATAAATTAATTAGGGAGCTTCTTAATCTTAACGAGATGAAATAATTAATTTGATTATAAAATAATCAATTTAAATAACTAAAAATTATAGCTATAAGTTATACTAAACTAAATTAATAAAATACTTATCTTAACAAATGTAGAAATCTTCTGATATGGTTTTTCAAATATTTATAAAATATACTAACTACGTATATAATTATATAAAAAAAACTTTATTACTCAAAATACTGTAAAATCGAAGGAAATTACTTAAAATAGCCTTGAAACTATTTGAATTTTATAAGGCTAATTATTCTAAATCATTTGAAAATTAAGAAGCTCGGGAACTTAATTATTATCGGGGAGGGTCAAAATTGGGTGTCAACAATGGTTCCAAGTATCGTGTTTTGGTTGGAGTATAAACTCGAGACATGATATATAGCGAATTTGGTGCATTAAACGTCTTGGGTCCTAAAGCAAGTGTGAATTTGGGAAATTAAACGTCTTGGGGCCTAAAGCAAGTGTTTTACTTGTTTTAGGCTTTTGTCAGCCCTGCTTCAAGTTATGTGGAGTTTAATAACATTAATTTTATATTTATAATTTATTTAAATTGTAAGTACAATTTATACTTAATTATAAAATGTAATAATATCTCATTAATTATTACTACAAAATAAGAAAAAAAGTATTAATTATGCTTCAATTATTTTCATTTTAAGGCTCTAATTTATTCTAAGTATTTTTTATTTTATTAAATCTATGAAATTGGAGTTGTGTTTGGTTATATTGTACTTATATATGTGGAATAATATATGTATATCATATTTGAATAAACTACTACTATATTAAAAGTTAGTTAGAAAACAAGTTATAAGGTGCTTTTCAAATTTAAAACACAAATTCAACTTAAATTTGGAATTCTATGGTTAAATATTGATTTTTTTAATTATTTGCTTTGTCCTTTCCATATCAACAAAAAGAGCACGTAGTTGTTATACAATAAATTTTCTTTGTCCTTTGAATTTTTGGGTAATATTGTCATGATTCAAAAATAGACGTGATGACACTTTTTTATTCACATCAAGACAAGTTAGCTTCAACTCAACGAAAACTAAAAAAAATGCGGAAAGATAAAGCAAGAACAAGATAAAAATGGAAAACATATTCATTCTATTAACATCCCAAAACCTGGTTGTCATGTGTACAAGACACTAATACATAAAGTGCGAAAATAAGAAATAAGTGCAAGTCCCAAGTCTTTCTTTCTCAAATAAAACAAAAAATAAAAAGAAGTACTAGAGAGCCCACCGGATGATAAACAACTACCTCTTAACAGTCCTTCGACAAGCCTCAGAGATGGGGAAGAAAGAGCAATCACATGATATCGGACTTGGAACCTACACAAGTGTAGAAGCAAGGAGTGAGTACCAACAACACGGTACCCATCAAGCAATCTAATAAGCAAAGCAACCTAGCTAGAAGATGAATACTCCTTTCATCCCAACCAAACCTCCTCAAACTAAAACCTGCACACAAATCAGCCCTACGTAATAGTTCTACAATACAAAGCTCACAAGGCTCAATAATCACAGTCCAATAGTCACAATTCAACAACCAACATGTATCAAGTAGTCAATATCAATGTGAAGTAGATCAATCACACGTAACAAGTTCAATCACAGTTAACAAGTAAGTCAAACATAAACATCAAAATGCATCAAATCACAATAATCAAATCTTTGTCAGAATCATTTCCCATCGGATTTATATCATATCACTAGCCGAAACCAATTCCCATCAACTTTATATTGTATCACTAGCCAGAACCATTTCCCATCGAGTTTATAACATATCACTAGCCGAAATCATTTTCCATCGGCTTTATATCATGTTGATAGCTAGAACCATTTTCCATCGGCTATATATCATATCACTAGTTGTAACCATTTCCCATCAACTTTATATCAAGTCACTAGCCGAAACTGTTTCCATCGAATTTATATCATATGTCTCATCATTGTCACCCCCCGAGCCTACACCTTGGGTGGGACTGGCACTCGAGAACCATTGATGGCCCCAAGAGAACCCTTGGTCTGGCTTACTTACTCAGCGGAAGACTTTAAGCATTAAGAAAAGAACTCAAATGCAAGATAACTCAATTGTCTCAAACTAAACTCATAATGTTTTAGAAATAAACATTTAAGTTAGCCAAAGTGGCAACTCAAAACTGAACATAAGTCAATAACAATATAAAGACAAATGAACTAACTGACTGTCTGTCTATGAAGCCTCTAATAACTGAGATGGATGTCAGGAAAAGACCCCCGATTATCCTAACAACTAAAAACAACTAAAGCAATATAAATAGGGATCCTCCGGAAAGCAAGGAGGCTTACCACATGACTCTGAATGCTCAACTAGATCAACGAAATGTTGGATATTGATCTTGGTTACCTGTGTCTGCATCATACAAAGATGTAGGCGAAATGGCATCAGTACATTAAATGTATGAGTATGCGAGGGGAATTCTAAACAAGACATAAGCTTGAAAGGAACTGAAGAACTTACCTAGGCATAACTCAACTTAACTTACATCAATATAAAGCAATAAAATAAATGCAATATAAAATAAAGCTTTTAAAACATGGATAACCACTCTGTGTATTTAGAAATACAATAGTAACTCTGAATGTATGCAAATATACAATATAAACTCTGAATGCATATAAAAATACAATCAACTCTATGTATATAAGAATACAAAATACTGCTGTGGGAGTTTCTCTAACCGACAACCATCACTTAAGAACTATTGTAATGATACAACGTTTTGCCTCATGCTGCCAGGGGCGTTCTATACCTTGCCAAGGGCATAAAACCTGACTAGTAAGTGGATCCACTAGTCTATGCTAAAAAGCACGAAGGAATCATCTAAAAAGTATGACCCTTTTCTACCCATGATGGCTACATGGTTTATAGGGGCTGGGAGTTATCTAAACTCCCCCCCATATCGGTGCTCAATACTACTCCCAAATTATAATACTAGCTCTTATGTTTAAAAACATAACTTCTTACTGTGGTTTGAGATAATTGCTCAAAACTTAGCTCAAAAGCTATCTTGAAAATCAAAGTTTCCGTTCTTGCTTAATTGTGAATGCCTTTACTTCTTTTCTGAAAACTAGCTCAAAGGCTCTTTACTGAAAAACTAGCTCAAAGGCTCTTTACTGAAAAACTAGCCCAAAGGCTCTTTACTGAAAAACTAGATCAAAGGCTCTTTACTAAAAAACTAACCCAAAGGCTCTTTACTGAAAAACTAGCCCAAAGACTCTTTTGGAAATCAAAGTTTCCTTTCATATTTAAATGTGAAAACATTTTTAAACTCTTTGGGAATACATAGTCCCCATATACTCTTTGAAGAAATGAACCTTTACTCTTTACTCAACTCAAAACTCAAGGCTTAAAACAAAGTTAAAACATTTGTAAAAGACTTTTGGAAGACTCTATGAACTTCTCTTGACTTGACTCTTAACTTTCCTTGAATTGAATTATGCATTCAAGGATTGTGATTTGTGATAGGAAAGATCTCATGATGTTAAGGAGTGTTTTTAGATAGTTAAACATGAGAAAAGATCAAGAAATCACTGTTAGGTCTGTGACTGCTCTGCGACGCGAAGAAAAATTGTCAATTCTGAGGAATAGGTTCGTGACGCGGACCTAGTACCCAGATTCTGCCGACTTGTTCCTTCTTCGTTTTCTAACCCCAAATCGCCTAAATTCGATTCTTTTTCTCCAATTCTCTTTAGATTCAAATACCCAGCATATGTACACAAGAATATAATCAAACACAACACTAAAATCGACCTTAAACTCTTAAAAACTCCTCAATCTCATCCCAAATTCAAGAATGAAAGTAAATTCAAGAATGAAAGTAAAATCAAGAACACACATCAATTACATTCAACTTTTCAACTTTTAGGACGGATTCATGCTGAATTAAACATGTTTGGAGCGTGGGTAAACGAACCCAATGTTGTGTGAACTCACATACCTCGTAGGGATCACCCTTTGACGAAATCGACAAGCGATTCCTTACGAAGACGACGAATCTTGAACTTTCTTCTCCTTTCTCCTCTTTTCTCTTTACTCCAAGACCTAGCGTGAACTTTAACTCTTCCAAACTGACTAAATTATGATTTTACCCCAATTAAATACCCAAAAACGAAATAAAATAACTGGGTAAGGAAAAGACCATAATGCCCTTCTAAAATCCGAATTAGACTTTCCTTATTTGAACAACCCAACTTCAAATGGGCATATCTCACTCATATGAACTCGGAATCGCGCAAACTCAGTGAGTTGGAAAGATTATTCCAAGATCTTTCCTACAATATCTGGAAAGACACCAAATCATCCTGAGCTAGAAGTTATGGTCGTTTGAAGTTGACCAAAACACCAACTTAACATACTTAACAAATTTTCCAGATTTTCATATTCTTTCCAAAAATGAATATTTCCACTTTTTAACTTCTTTCTAGTTCTTTCTAATTATGGGGTTGTTACAATATCTCCCCCTTGGGAACATTCATCATTGACTGAGCTTACTATTAGTAGGCTAAGGGTGTAACATCTAACATTCAGCTCAAAACACCCAACAAGCAATGAAAACACAACATGCAATCTCATAAATGAAAGAGTACTAAGAAGAGAATTAGTACCTTGGCCTGGAACTTCTCCAATTTCAAAGCGATGTGGATATCTCTTCTTCATACCTAGCTTCCTCAGCAAATTGGTTCCTCCAAAGGACTTTGACCGATGCTACTTCCTTAGTCCTTAACTTGTGAACTTGGCGATCTAGAATCTGAACCAGAATCTCCTCATAAGATAAGCTATCCTTGATGCTAATATCTTCAGTTGGTATGATTAATGAAGGATCACGCATGCACTTCTTCAACATGGAGATGTGAAAGACCGGATGAACCGCGGCTAACTCTTGTGGTAGATCCAACTCGTAAGCTACATTACCTAACCTTTTCGATTTTTTGTAGGGGCCAATATACCGGGGACTAAGTTTCCCGTCTTACCAAATCTCATAACACCTTTCAGAGGTGAAACTTTCAAGTAAACCCAATCATTTACTTCGAACTCTAACTCCCTTCTCTTAACATCTGTGTAGGATTTCTGACGACTCTGCACTATTTTCAACCTTACTTGAATCACTTTCAGTTTCTCCATAGCTTGATGAACTAAGTCTGGTCCTATCAACCCAGCTTCACTAACTTCAAACCATCCAATAAAAGATCTGCATCTTCTCCCATGAAGAGCTTCATAAGGAGCCATCTGGATGCTAGAGTGGTAACTATTATTGTAAGCAAACTCAATGAGAGGTAGGTGATCATCCCAATTACCCTTGAAATCAATCACACAATCTACCTTGATACCTCAAAACAACATCTCCCCCTTGTTCAAAAGCCATCACTTTTTGCTTATGAACACTTGCCTTTAATTCAAGCAATAAAGGATCTTGGTCTTGCTTCTCTTCTACTTCTAACACTAATGATAATTCAGCCCCATTCATCACCAGTACTCCTCCTTCTGTGGAATCCATTAGTCGAACTCCTAGTCATGCAAGTCCATGCACCTCTTTTGCTAACTCTTTCTTATCTTCCTCAAAATGGGTGGTACTACCCATAGATAACCTGCTCAAGGCATCAGCAACAACATTAGCCTTACCTGGGTGATAAAGAATACTCATGTCATAATCCTTGAGTAATTCTAACCACCTCCTCTGTCTGAGATTAAGCTCTTTCTAACTAAACACATATTGAAGACTCTTGTGATCGGTGAACACATCCACATGAACACCATAAAGATAATGTCACCATATTTTCAAAGTAAATACTACGGCAACCAACTCTAGATCATGGGTTGGGTAATTCTTCTCATGAACCTTCAACTGTTTGGAGGCATAAGCTATAACTTTGCCTTACTGCATTAACACACAACCCAAACCAACTCTAGACGCATCACAATATACAATAAAGCCTTATGTGCCTTCTGGTAAGGTCAATACTGGGGTAGTAGTCAACCTCTTTTTCAATTCCTGAAAGCTTTTCTCACAAGCTTCAGACCATTGAAATTTTATTGTTTTCTGAGTTAAACTTGGTCAAAGGGGATGATATAGACGAAAACCCCTCTACGAACCTTCTATAATAGCCAGCCAAACCCAAGAAACTCCTAATATCAGTTGGAGATGTAGGTCTAGGCCAATTATGCACTGCATTTATTTTCTGAGTATTAACTCTAATTCCCTCTCCAGACACAATGTGGCCTAAGAATGCCACAGACTCAAGCCAAAACTTATACTTAGAGAACTTGGCATACAACTCTCTATCCTTTAGAGTTTGGAGAACTATTCTGAGATGACTAGCATGATCTTCTTCATTCCTCGAATAGATTAGTATGTCATCAATGAAGACGATAACAAACATATCTAAATAAGGTTTGAATACTCAATTCATAAGGTCCATGAATGTTGCAGGCGCATTGTTCAAACCAAAGGACATAACTAAGAACTCATAATGACCATAACGGGTCCTGAATGTTGTCTTTGGAATATCACATTCCCTTACTCTCAACTGATAGTAGCCTGATCTGAGGTCTATCTTAGAGAAACAAGTAGCACCCTGAAGCTGATCGAAAAGATCATCAATTCTTGGAAGAGGATACTTATTCTTGATGGTAACCTTGTTCAATTGGCGGTAATCTATACACATTCTAAGGGAACCATCTTTCTTTCTCACAAATAAGACCAGAGCGCCCCAATGTGAGACATTTGGTCGAATAAACCCATTATCAAGGAGATATTTCAACTTCTTTTTCAACTCTTTTAACTCTGCTGGAGCAACTCTATATGGCGTAATAGATATAGGACGAGTATTTGGAAAAATATCTATACTGAAGTCTATTTCTCTCTCAGGAGGGACTTCGGGAAAATCACCTGGAAAGACTTATGGAAACTCTTTTACTACTGGAACTGACTGAATATGAGGTATCTCAACACTAGAGTCATTAACTCGGACTAAGTGATACACACACCTCTTGGAAACTAACTTTCTCACCTTAAGATACGAAATAAAATGACCCTTAGGCATTGCTGAACCGCTCTTCCACTCTATAACTGGTTCACTGGGAAACTGAAACTTGACTACTCGAGTTCTACAATTTATTAATGCATAATAGACATGAAGCCAGTCCATACCTATAATGACATCAAAATCTACCATATCTAACTCAACTAAGTCATCCATGGTACTCTTGTGATTGACGGAAATTGTACAATCACGATAGACTCTTTCAGCTAGAATAGGCTCACCAACAGGTGTAGGAACACTGAAGGGCTCAAGAAGTTGCTTAGAAAGAATATTAAAATTCATAGCAACATATGGAGTTACAAAATATAAACTCACTCATGTATCTAGCAAAGCATAAACATCAAAGTTAAAGACTTGGATCATACCAGTGACAACATCTGGCGAATCATCTTGCTCTTGGCAAGTAGTGATAGCATATAGATGGTTTGATCCTCCACCAGAACCGGAAGTAGATTCTCTAGGTACAGCCCTGTCTGGTGGAGCAACTAAAGAAGACCGGGCTCTATTGCCCTGATTCCCATTACCATTACCCTGCTAGTTCTTTGGACATTCTCGCATGAAATGACCATTCTGACCACACTTGAAACATCCAGTGGAACCATCATGACACATCCCTGAGTGGTTCCTACCATACTTAGCACATGTAGGAATCTTAGTACCCCCTTGTGCCATACTACCTTGCGACAGTGCAGGTCTAGCTCTAAAATTCTGGAATTCTAACTATTGTACTCACATTTGTTTCTTGGTGCAGGTGCGCCATCAGATGATAGAGAAGGTCTTTTCTGCTTATGTTGGAAAGAAGACCGGTTCACATTACTCTTTTGCAGCCCAGATTCATTCCCTGATGTCTTAGACCTCTTATTCTTAAGCTCTTCTTCATCCTTCAGCTTGTCCTCCTCAACTTGTTGCACATGGATCATCAGCCTTGTTGTGCCCATGTCACCAATTAGCATGGCTGCCTTACTTTCCTTACTTGACAGACGAGTCAACTCAACGATGAATAAACTCATCCTACTCCTCATGTTAGCAACCATCTCTTTGCTTCTCTTAGCTCACAGGGAAAGAACGCCCCAAGAAAGAACTCTCAAAAATAGCTCAACTCACAATCGGTTACGTGCAAGCACGTGTTAGAAAGAAACTTTATAGAGATGAACTATATCGTACGAAATGAGTATGAAAGAAATAGGATAGTTCCTAAAATGTTGCAGCCTCCTAATAATAGATGTGGCGCACTTCCCACCGATAACTAGGACTCTACAGACACGGCTTCATAGACTCCTTAGGACTCTTGAACTTTGTGCTCTGATACCAAGTTTGTCACGCCCCGAGCCTACACCCTGGACGGGACTGGCACTTGAGAACAATTACTGGCCCCAAGCGAACCCTTGGCCTAGCTTACTTACTCAGCAGAAGACTTAAACATTAAGAAAAGAACTCAAATGCATGATAACTCAACTGTCTCAAACTAAACTCATAATGTTTTAGAAATAAACATTTAACTTAGCCAAAGTGGCAACTGATCAAAATTGAACATAAGTCAATAATAAGATAAAGACAAATGAACTAACTGACTGTCTATCTATGAAGCCTCTAATAACTGAGATGGATGTCTGGACAAGACCCAAGATTATCCTAACAACTGAAAACTACTAAAGCAATATAAATAGGGATCCTCCGGAAAGAAGGGAGGCTCACTACATGACTCTGAATGCTCAACTGGATCAACAAAATGTTGGATGCTTATCTTGGTTACCTGTGAATTCTCAAGTTACTACGAAAAAATTTTCTGGCCCCAATTCTTTCTCTATTGGCTTTTCTCTAACGACGGAATCAGGTCGTTACAAAGATCTTACAAGTCTTTTTAAGAACTCAAGCATCAAAGAACACTGTAAGGGACCTGGTCCCGGAAAGACTACGTACACAAAAAAGTCAAAAGACAACTGTCTAAAAGCTATCACATCTAACATGGTTGGTGCACAACTTTTCAGAGTAGCAGGCTCTCAGCTAATGGTGTCGTCCCAAGGTGTTTGTGTCCATTTGATATAGTTTCTTCTCCAAAGACACAACTCAAGATTTGGCAAACAAAGTTTTGAATTTCATAAAATTCATAAGCTTAAAAAGAAGAAGTCATCTTTAAGGAATAACACTGCTCATGCTCAACAAAGGGACCTGATAGAGTGCTGAAGAGACTTTGTTGTATTTTGAGCTTTGTGTCTTATGTGCTTACATTGTAAATGTACTCCTAAGTTTTAAAGGATAGTAGATCAGTTAATTGTCTAAGTATTTAGTTTGAGTCGTATTTACAAGAGTTAGTTAGTCGAATCATCTAAGTTTTGGTAAAGTCTTTTTTACATTATTGTTTTGATGTTCTCTTTGGTAGAGTTGCCTAGGAGTGTCAACTAGAGTTAGTTGATGTGTGGTGCAGCAGAGTTACTGCTTGTTTTGAGTTGGTGACTAGAGTTAGCCTTGGTGGGTTCTCAAAGTCTAGATCAACTAGAGTTAGTTAGTTTAGTGGGCAATAGAGTTATTGCTTAGTTTCCTTTGTAGTAGAGTTGCTACAGTAAGGGGGATGGGATTAAAGAGTTTTAATTCCTAGGTTGCAAGAGTTTCTAATCTGAAACTTTGCTCCGTTTGAATGAAATGGAGTTTGGGTTGAAATCATGTGAGTACAGGTCGTAGTTTTCATCTCCCTTGAGCAAGGAGATTTCCACGTAAAGTCCATGTGCTTGATTTACTTTGAGCTATTTATTTTCCGCACTTTTATTCTATCTGGGAACCTGGTCTTGTGATTACTAGTGGACGCATCCATTCTAACAAATAGGTAGTTGGGTAATTTACATTAATCTAAGCTATTTTTTGTTTGCCATAATAAATGTAGTTGTTTTCTTTCTTAGATTGGATGAGGAAGAAAGTATATTTCGGGATTGGATGAGGAAGAAAGTATATTTTGGGATAATTTCAGAGATCTCCCTTCATGTTTTGCTCTATAATATTCTTCTTCTGTGGTGGTTTAGGATATTACTCTTACCTCTCTTATTTTAATTTTTTTTAAACTTTTCTTTAAGCTTATTTAAAATAAATATAAATCAATTGTGACTTGACAAATTTTTCCTTCTTTATATTAATTTTTTTATATTAATGCATACTATTAAAACACATGACTTATTTAATAAATACATTAGAAATAAATCAACACAAATAAGTTGAGTCCGGAGCTAAAAGGGCAACAATTTTTTAAAAAAATTTCAAAAGGGCAACAAAATTAGTTATCAAATCAAAGGGGCAAGAAATTTAGACGCCGTTTAAATTAGGTTCTCCGCCGCAAAATGCAGAAATCAATGCGCCTTGTAAGGCGCAATGCGCGCATTGGTTTCAGCTCCTTGCTGCATTCTTTAAAAAAAAATTGTTCACTAGTTATATCAGTTAATGCTTGAATGCAAATGTTCAATTAATGAGCTGGTGGGTTTCATTCAATTAATTTCTTCTTTTATCAAATTAGATATAGTTATAAATTTAGTGGTTGAATTCATTTTCTATGAAATTTAATGCAGATAAAAATTAATGCAAATCCTACAACATAAACTTATAATATGGAAAACTCAATCAACACAATCCGATTATTTTAAAAAAAAATTATTCAATCCAATTATTTGTATTGTTAATAAATTTTAATTTATAATTTTGAAATTATTTCATAAATGATAAAAATTGATTATTTTTTAGAAGTATACTATTTGGCTTAATTTTAGGATATTCGTAAAACCTTTAATTACATATAGAGTTTAAATATATTATTATTATTATTTTTAAAACTTAAAAGTATACTATTATTGTTAATATTTATTCAATT
>JAJOOR010013733.1:0-21656 GCA_036250505.1 Solanum acaule | reverse complement strand
CAGTATGCTAACTGTTTGGGTTTGGGTTCCATGAGAGGACTAATGATTTGCTATAATTGCATATCTTGAGAAATGTGAAGTTGTCCATTGTTCGTATATGTTGATGATATTGTATATGTTCATTATATGCATGTGATTATATTGTTATGATGACTTATGTATGTTGCACTTAGTGGGATAAACATGTGATCCTACTAGTACACTGTGGTTGTGTACTGTGCACTTGCTCTTATTTTTGTTGAGTACAGGGCATCTTCAAGCAGTTATTGACAAACCTCGCTTAGGAGATCAGTGATCGTTCAAATTCAAGGGTGAGCCAATTCTTTCGGGTTGTCATGTGTTCTCTTTTGTCTATGTCCACCATATTCGGACATAGACTATGTTCTAGTTAGTTGATTAGTTCATTAGATTGGGGTTGCATCCCTTCTTGTTTAGACTTATTGAACTTTAGATGTTTTGGTACATTGACTTTCAGGTTTTAGGTTATTTCTTCCGCATTATTAGTTTATTATTGTTAGACTTTTGTTAGAGTTTATGGGAACTCTATTTATTTCCTTAGTATTTAACTTGCTTCCGAAATTTAAATGCCTTAATTTTGGTTTAGTTGCTTGGTTTGGGTTGTAGTAGTGGTTCTCCCACCGAAGAGTTAGTATGGATGTCAATCACGGCGGTATGGGTTGTGACAAAGTTGGTATCAGATCCTAGGTTTGTTGATCTTGATGTACCAAAACGAGTCTAGTAGAGTCTCGCGGAACGGTACAGGGACGCCTTTACTTTTCTTCGAGAGGCTATAGGACTTTAGGAAATCTCTCTGTTTTCTCTTGTCTCCTTCGTGCTATAACTTGATTCCAATTGGTACTGTTGATTCAAATTGGTAATCTAACCTCCTTAACTTTTTTGTCCGCAGATGGTTAATACTAGATTCAATGGCGTCAGGCCCGTAGCTCTCGCCAATGCTCCAACTGAGAAATCTTCAGCGAGAGGTCGCGGTCGAGGCAGGGGTGGATGAAGAGGCAGGGGTAGAGGCCGTGGAAGAGTAGCGCCTGCTGGAAATGAAGCTCCTTTTGAGAATGCTCAAGAGGAAGAGGTGCAGGCTGAGACTACCGATGTTTCCCCCCATAGACCCAGTGTTAGCTCGACAGATCATGTCATTTTTGAAAGGGTTTGTTGGTCCTGGAGTTCTTCCTTCTACTCAAGCAACTCAAACTCCTACTACTTCTCCTGTTGCTAGCACTGCACCCATGATGGGTGTGACTGGAGGTAATGATGTTTTCTTCCGTCCTTTGTTGGGTTCTGTTATGATTGGTAATGAGCATGAAATGTTTACCAAGTTTTTGAAACTAAAGTCTCATGTGTTCCTTGGTTCTGAGAATGAGGATGCTTATGAGTTCATCTTAGATTACTACGAGAGGCTTCATAAGTTGGGAATTGTCCATCAGCATGGGGTTGAGTTTGTGTCCTTTCAACTTCAAGGTGAGGCTAAGCAGTGGTGGAGAGCTTATATGAAATGTAGATCTTCAACTTTACCTCCACTTACTTGGACCTAATTTCATGCTCTGTTTCTAGAGAGGTATGTGCCTAGGACTTTGAGAGATCGCAAGAAGGATGAGTTCATGGCTTTGGAGCAAGGTGGTATGACTGTGGCTGCTTATGAGTCCAAGTTTCATGCTTTGTCTAGATATGCTACTCAATTAGTGACTACTGAGGAAGAGAGAATCCAGTTATTTATTAGGGGATTAAATTATGAGTTGCAAGTATTATTTGTTCATATGACTTCAGCAGGGAGGAGCTTTAATGAGGTAATAGACTATGTTAAGAAAGTGGAGGGGGTGAGGCAAGACGGTCAAGCTAAGGCATGGGCAAAAAGGGCCAAGAACTCGGGTAACTTTCAAGGTTCTTATTCCAAGGGGTCTGGATTGCCAACGCTTGCAGCCAAGCCACTTCAGTCCGCTATGCCCGCCTCTGCAGGTAGCTACTTGGAAACTCCATCTCATAATTTTCAGGATAGCTAGGGAGTCGCGCTTTTGACGGGCGGTAGACCATCTTTTGATCATACTTGTTATAATTGTGGTGAGCATGGGCATATGAGGAGAGATTGTTCCCACCCAGGTGTGTTAGATTCCACGCAGCAGCAGTCTAGAGTAGTGGTACCTGCGGGGGAATGGTAATAATGGTTTAGGACATCCACACGGTGAGCGAGGAAGTAATCAGCGAGGCCGTGGAGGTAGAGAAATAGTAATACAGGCAGAGGTAATATGCAAACAGGCAAAGAAGTGGTTCGTCAAGATGATAAGGCTTAGTGTTATTCCTTTCCGAGCAGGAATAAGGCAGAGGCGTCTAACGCGGTGATCACAGGTACTATTCTTGTCTGTGACCAGATGGCTAATGTGTTATTTGATCCGGGTTCTACTTATTCTTATGTATTTGTGCCATTTGCCATAGAGTTTGATATGATTTATGATATACTTGATGCCCATATCCATGTTTCTACCCCAGTTGGAGAGTCAATCATAGTTACCCATGTCTATCGTGCTTGTCCTATTTTGTTTATGGGTTTTCAGACTTGGGCTGATTTGGTGATTTTGGATATGACTGACTTTGACATAATCTTAGGTATGACTTGGTTGTCCCCCTATTATGCCGTATTTAATTGTAATACTAAGTCTGTAACTCTAGAAATTTCGGGAAGGGAAAAATTAGAGTGGGAAGGGGTGTACAAGCCTAAGCGAACTAAGATCATATCCTCCATTCGAGCTAAGAAATTGATAGTGCAAGGTTGTTTGGCTTATTTGGCTCATATTAGGGATGTTGAGATTGAAGCTCCATCCATTGAGTCTATTCATGTGGTGTCAGAATTTAGAGAAGTGTTTCCTAATTACTTGTCTGGCATGCCTCCGGATAGAGATATAGATTTTTGTATTGATTTAGAGCCTGGTACGCGTCCCAGTTTTATCCCTCCATATCACATGGCTCCAGCAGAATTAAGAGAGCTTAAGGCTCAAATCCAAGAGCTTCTTGATAATGTATTTATTCGTCCTAGTGCTTCCCCATGGAGTGCTTCAGTTTTGTTTGTTAAGAAAAATGATGGTAGTATGAGAATGTGTATAGATTACCGGCAATTGAATAGGGTCACCATTCAAAACAAGTACCCTTTACCCTGAATAGATGATTTTTTTGACCAATTGCAAGGTGTATCAATCGTTATGGGCACTATGAGTTTTTGGTTATGTCGTTTGGTTTGACCAATGCGCCTATAACGTTCATGAGTTTGATGAATGATGTGTTTAAACCGTTTCTTGATTAGTTTGTTATAGTGTTTATTGATGATATTTTGGTCTATTCGAAAAGTGAGAAAGAGCATGTCGACCATCTTGTAGTGTTTTGGGTGTTCTTGGGAAGCAAAAGCTATATGCTAAATTTTCTAAGTGTGAATTTTGGTTGAAATTGATTGCATTTTTGGGGCATGTAGTTTCGAAGGAAGGAGTAATGATAGATCCCCAAAAGATTGAGGCGATTAAGAATTGGGTTAGGCCTAGCTCTGTGACAGAAGTTAGTAATTTTGTGGGGCTCGTTAGCTATTATTGTCGATTTATGAAAAATTTTGCTTTCATTGCCACTCACTTGACTAACTTAACGAAAAAGGAGATACCATTCGAATGGACTGAAAAGTGTGATGAGAGCTTTTATAAGCTCAAGACTCTCTTGACCACCGCGCCCATTCTAGCATTACCGGTTGAAGGTAAGGATTTTATTGTTTATTGTGATGCTTCACATTCTGGTTTGGGTGTTGTGTTGATGCAGGATAAGAATGTCATAGCCTATGCGTCGCGGCAATTGAAGGTGCATAAGAGAAATTATCCAAGGCATGATTTGGAGTTGGCAGCGATAGTATTTTCTCTTAAGATCTGGTGACATTACCTCTATGGTGTTAAGTGTGAAGTGTTTACCGATCATTGTAGTTTGCATCATGTGTTTACTCAAAAGGATCTGAATTTGAGACATCGAAGGTGGATGAAGTTACTTAAAGATTATAATGTGACCATTCAATACCATCCGGGCAAAGCTAATGTGGTGGCAGATGCTTTGAGTCGAAAAGCGGTGAGTATGGATAGTTTAGCTTGTTTGAGTGCATCCAAGCGACCTTTGGCTAAGGAAATTCAGACCTTAGAATCTAAGTTCATGCAGTTGGGCATCTCAGAAAGAGGTAGGGTGTTAGCTAGCATTGAAGTGAAGGCCACATTCATTGATGATATCAAGGCCAAACAATTTGAAGATGAAAATTTGGAGGAGCTTAGAAAGAAGACTGTGATTAGTAAGGCACAAGAGACCACTCTTGATGCGGAAGGTGTACTTGGTTTCAAAAGAAGAATTTGTGTTCCTCGAGTTGATGAGTTGATTGAGAAATTATTGGCAGAGTCTCACGGTTCGTGATATTCTATTCATCCGGGTATGACCAAGATGTTTAGAGATCTAAAGTGAATTTATTGGTGGCCGAGCATGAAGAAAGACATAGCGGAGTTTGTGGCGAAGTGTCAAAATTGTCAACAAGTGAAGTATGAACATCAAAGGCCTGCAAGTTTACTTCAAAGAATGCCAATTCCAAAATAGAAGTGGGAAATAATATCCATGGATTTTGTGGTTGGTCTTCCCAAGACTTTGGGTAAGTTTGACTCTATTTGGATAGTGGTTGATAGATTGACTAAGTCAGCCCATTTTATTCCGGTAAGAATAGATTATAATGTTGAACAATTGGCTAAGGTTTACGTGAAAGAGATAGTGAGGTTGCATGGGGTGCCCCTCTCTATCATCTTAGACCGTGATACCCAATTCACATCCAAGTTTTAGAGGAAATTACATGATGAAATGGGCACACAACTCACTTTTAGTACAACCTTTCATCCACAGACGAATGGACAGTTAGAGAGGATTATCCAAGTGTTAGAAGACATGTTGAGGGCATGTGTGATTGATTTTGGAGGGCATTGGGATAAATTCATACTTTTGTGTTAGTTCTCATATAATAATAGTTATCACTCCAGTATTGATATGACACCATTTGAGGCATTATATGGGAGGGGATGTATGTCACTCATAGGATGGTTTGAGGCTGGAAATGTGAAACCATTGGGGGTTGATTTAGTAAAGAAGACTCAAGATAAGGTGAAGAGTATTTAAGCTAAACTTTTAGCAGCCCAGAGTAGACAAAAGAAGTACGCAGATCATAAGGTAAGAGACATGGCGTTTCAAACCGGTGAGAATGTTCCTTTTAAGGTATCACCCATGAAAGGGGTGATGAGATTTGGTAAGAAATGTAAGCTAAGTCCTAGATACATTGGTTCCTTTGAGGTTCTTGAATGTGTGGGACCGGTAGCGTATAAATTGGTTTTACATCTTAATTTATCCGGAGTTCATCTAATATTTCATGTGTCCATGTTGAAGACATATCATGGTGACGGGGATTATATCATAAAGTGTGACTCAATTGTGTTAGATAGGGACCTCCAATATGAGGATGAACCAATTGCAATTCTTGATCGTGATGTGCGTAAGTTGAAGACCGAGGAGATTAAGTTCGTGAAAGTTCAATGGAAGCATCGTCCATTTGAGGAAGCTACTTGGGAAACCGAGAGGGACATACGAGACAAGTATCCCTAATTGTTCGTTGATTCAGGTACTACTTCATTCCTTCCTTAGCCTATTTTCCTAAGTTTTGTCACTCGGGGACGAGTGATGGCTAAATTGATATCTATTGTAACGATCTGTTTTCGTCGTTAAAGAAATGCCAATGGGGGAAAATTTGGGGCCGGAAAACTTTTTCATCGTATTTAAATTTTCCCAACCTTGTCCAGATTTGGACTAAATCGGAGTCTTTTAGGTGTAGGAAAATCTGGTAACAATTGGGTGATTTAAATATGATTTTTATTACATGAGTGGTTAGAAAACTCGTTAAGGAATCCGTACGACTTTACAGAATTGAATTCGGGCTAGTAGAACTCCTGAAATCGATCTTAGCGTAAAGGGTATTTTCTGAGCGTCGTTGGTTAGAGGTGTGTTGTGAAATGGGGATTTTGGAATTCTTTAAATAACTCACTGGTTCCGTGTAAGCCGCTTTAGCGGGATAGGTGTCGCTTTGGCGGGGCCGCTGTAGCTGGGTGGTGACCGTTATGGCGGGATCGACGCGACTTAAGGTAGTTAATAAACCCCTAAACGATCTTATTATGCACTTTTCGACTTTTAGAGCTAAGGAACGAACCCCAGGCGACTCCTACTCATTTTTCAACATTTTTGAGGCTAAAGGTAAGTTTTTCACTCCCCAAATCCATTTTTCGATCCATAGAATGTAGTAGAATGGGTGAATATTGATGGGGAAGGTTTTGTTATAGATTCTATGGTGGAAACAACACTAAATTGGATAATTGGGATCATGAGTTTGATCTAGGGTCCTTAGAATTGTTGGTAATTCGGGTAGTTAGTAATTGTTTATTGGTTTTCGTGTTATTATGATTGTTTGTAGACCAAGAACAAGCGGAACGAATCCGGAAAGGGAAGGATCAAGTTTCTTAGGGTTTTAAGCTTGTTTCGAAGTAGGTGATGGTTGTGATTCTATGATTGTGTGATGTATGTTTGTTCTTGCTTCATTATGATACATGTATGTATATGAATGTTGCATTATTGATCACACTTGTTATAAATGAGATAAGATGAATGATGATTACCATGAAATCATGACTTAATTGTATGATCTTGAGGATATACTTGTGATTGTGATTGTGATTGTGGTGTGTTGAATAGATCGGTTGCCTCGTTCTGACATAACTAACTTGGATCAGTTGCCTCGTTCCGGCATAACTAACTTGGATCGGTTGCCACGTTCCGACATAACTATGTGATCGGTTGCCACGTTCCGGCATAATTATGGGATCAAATACCATGTTCCAGTATGCTAACTGTTTGGGTTTGGGTTCCATGAGAGGACTAATGATTTGCTATAATTGCATATCTTGAGAAATGTGAAGTTGTCCATTGTTCGTATATGTTGATGATATTGTATATGTTCATTATATGCATGTGATTATATTGTTGTGACGACTTATGTATGTTGCACTTAGTGGGATAACCATGTGATCCTACTAGTACACTGTGGTTGTGTACTGTGCACTTGCTCTTATTTTTGTTGAGTACAGGGCATCTTCAAGCAGTTATTGACAAACCTCGCTTAGGAGATCAGTGATCGTTCAAATTCAAGGGTGAGCCAATTCTTCCGGGTTGTCATGTGTTCTCTTTTGTCTATGTCCACCATATTCGGACTTAGACTATGTTCTAGTTAGTTAATTAGTTCATTAGATTGGGGTTGCATCCCTTCTTGTTTAGACTTGTTGAACTTTAGATGTTTTGGTACATTGACTTTCAGGTTCTAGGTTATTTCTTCCGCATTGTTAGTTTATTATTATTAGACTTTTGTTAGAGTTTATGGGAACTCTATTTATTTCCTTAGTATTTAACTTGCTTCCGAAATTTAAATGTCTTAGTTTTAGTTTAGTTGCTTGGTTTGGGTTGTAGTAATGGTTCTCCCACCAGAGAGTTAGTGTGGGTGCCAATCACGACGGTCTGAGTCGTAACAAATATTCATTATCACTCTATTCAAAATTACCGGTCACCACCACTAACCACCTATTTCATCACCTACCACCACCACCATTACTGTCGTCTGCCACCAACCACTTTTATCATCATAATCACCACTATTGCTAATTACGATTGTCGGCTCCTATTTTACTTACCTCATCTATCATTGTGATTAAATTCATTGCCATCACCACTTTTGTCTCTGTAACTGCTGTCACCTCCACCATTACTATCAACCATTATTGCCACTATATTCAACTTCTACTACCAACAAACTCCGACATCACAACAACACTGCCGTCAACTACCACTTTACATTCTTCGGTCACCATCATCATTATCGTCACCTCCACCGCTACTATTAGCCACTACCACCAGTGAGGTAAATCTCTACTACGCACTCACCTCCATCATCATTACTAACATTGCTGACAACAGCACCACAAACACATCACCAACCACCACATATTCTTCAGCCTCCACCATCAACACCGCCAACTACTAACATCAATCAATTTCATCATTACAACTGCCAACACCATTACCAGTCACCACCATTATGATAGTCACCACAACACCAACCATCTCTACTGTCACAATACCATCATCATATTAGCCACTAACAACAACTAGTATCATCACCACCACTACTACAAACTATCTCCACCATCACTAGCAAATATAGTGTTTCATTTTCTTTATTCAAATAATGATTTTTTTATTAATTATTTTTTATTTAAATTGTATATTTATTATGTACATATAAATAGATTATTTGCATTCAGATATTGAAAACAATCATCTTAATCAATCAATGTTTAGATCTAGAGACAACATCTTAATCATTTCAATGTGCATTCATGTTCAAACATCTAAATCTTAATAAAAACAAATGAGACCTAAGTCATTATTTTTTTCTGCTATTACTTTTTAAGTCAATAACTTCTCTTTAGTTTAATTTATAATCATTTTTCTCTAGCAGAATTAGATTTTCATTTTTATTTCTTCAAAATTCAAAATGGCATGATCCTAACCTCTAATATTATTAACAAAACGACTTAAATCTTTGCAGTTAAAAATAATTTACCTTAAATTAAAAAAATATTATTTAGTGTAAAAATAAATTAATAAAATAACAAATAAATAAATAATAAAAGAATCTTGGTAAATTATCAAGAAAATAATCTTAGCCTATAATATTCATTTATACAAGTGGCTTACATTCAATGTACTATTGAAAAGTAATAAACAAAATAGTAAGGGAGAGAATTTTTCCTATATATCAAGTGATGAATGAAATCAAATCATAATAAAAAATCCCTATGATATTTCAAGTAAGTAAATCCCCAATCAAATATTTTCTTTAGAGCTTAATTACCTTACCTTATAATCCATATTACTTCCCTTAAAAATATTGCTTTGCCGTTATGTTATCAATAATTTACCAATTCAATTTTGCTTCTTGTTACTCTAACTCAGTCCCAATTTAAAGAACTCATTTTCCTTTTTAGTCCGTTTAAACAAATATAAAAAAAATAAAAATTCTTGAACTTTGTGTCAAGTCAAATTACATCACATAAATTGGTACAGATAATTGTGTTTTTCTTCTTCTAATACCATTGAAAAATTCCAAATAAAGATGGAGAATAACAATAATTCAAACAGAGAAAACAAACCTTGCCATTATGCCTTCAAGTTCATATGCAGAGCAATATTGACTCTACTTTCTGGATTAATTACAGGTTTATTAATTATTTTCTTAATTAATGTTTTTTCACATTTTAAATCAGGACATTTGGGGAAAATTGATAAAATAGACATAGTTTTTGGCTTGTTATTTGTTGTTATTTTTATAATTCTAACAATTTCTTTGATATTTTTTACATTAATTGATTTGATAAACATGTTTAGAGCACTTTGGGGTTGGATTAAGGAACCAGAATCTTCTGTTTTTACAACATTATGGGAGTCCAAGGAGATTTAATAAAGAAATGTTATCGAGGAAGTTTTATAAAAAAAAAATCGTGATTCGAGAACTGTTAGTTCTATATTTCTCGAACGTAGAATGATTTGGACTTTTTTGAAATTTTGTTTAATGTAAAGAGGATTTAGTGAATCTTCTTGAAGTGTTTGATTGTCAAGATTGAATCTGGTCATATCTTGATATTTTTATGAATATTCAAAAAATTATTGGATGTTTGAGATAATTATCATCTTAATTACCTTTTTTTTTTTTTATTGATTTTAGATCTTTAATGAAATATTGTATTGCATTTTTCTTGTAGTATTGTTCTCTTTTTAAGTGAGTCTCTATTTCAATTGCATTTCGTATTATAATGAAATCAATTTTGATATTTATATTATGTCTATTTCATTTTATGTAATATTTTTATTAGTTTCTTTACAATAGAATGTTTGTATATTTGAATAAACTCCCGCCAACAACAGAAGTGAAAATGATATTCAATGTATCTCTGTAGCTATCACATTAATCTACCTATTGACTTTAATAGAAGAAGATAGTAAGATAGTAAGATAGTGTCAACACAATTAATGGATTTTTTTGTGGTCCTTTGTATCTACCCTTTACCAGGGTGACTTTACAACCCGTAGTGTAACGCGTATTTTTCCTTGTTTCAATTTGTATTAAAAAAGTAGAACTTTATGTTAACGAAACTTTTAAAGTATTCTCTTTATTCATTTTTATCTATTTCGTATAATTTGACACATATTTTTAAAAAAAAATAAATTTTATTATTTTTTGAATATAATATTTGAGAAATGACTTTAGGTAAATAAGGATAAGTTAGGAACTACAGAGAGAAAATTATCTGGACAAGTAAAATATATATTTATTTTTAATTTAGTGAATGAAGGGAGCACCATATTAGAGTTTGACATTGTTGCTTCCCTTTCGATTTACATCAACTTATCTCATTTAGAGCAAATTCGAAAGAGTCAGAGCTTTAATGCGAGTAAGAAATATCGGAGGAAAAATTAAAATTAATATTACTTGATTGAATATGAAAATCATGGGAAAAAGAAGAAGACCATTTATACTTATAATCTCAAATATTATTAATAATATTTTTGTAACTATAAATAGACATTTGGGGATAAAATATGTACTACTTGAAAAAAAAAAGTAGTATTTTTCATTAAAAAATATTTGCAAATCGAGTGATTTTTGGATATGCATTTAACTCGAATAAAGGAAAAGTTCAAATTTGATGAAGTCAAAAAATATTCACTCAAAAAACTCATCAAAATAACTTTTTCAAATTTGAAACTCATCTCCAAATTATTATTTTTTGAAAAAATATCAGTCAATGAGCTAAAAAATTTAAAACTTATAGTCTTAAATATGATATTTATATAATTATATAATAAAAAAAAACTTCTCATAAAAAATAAAACAAAAAGTTTATACCCAATCCATTTCAAAATAAGTATCACTTGCAAAAACTTATTATCCTAAAATAAGTATCATCTCAATAACTTATATAAAATTAATATATATTTTTAATTCTTTATACTTTATTTTCTTGATACTTGTCAATTTCCTTAATGGACTAGTATCAAGAAAATAAAGTACACAGATATAATTAATATATATATATATATATTTTTTTTTTTTTTCATTCTTTCTCCTTTTTGTGATCATAAAAGAGTATTTTTTTTGTTCATTTTTTCTCCTTTTTGTGCACCTTTAATTGGCCACCCACATCTCAAAAGTAGTAAATCTAAAGTACCAAGAAGTCAACAAATTTGGTGGAAAAGGTTAAAAGGAAATGACAGAACAATAAAAGGTGAAAAATAGTAGTCTAATAAATTATTTCTCCAACTTTTCTTCAAAAAGAAAAATAATAATTAAATGTTGTTTTTTTATATGTATAATAATATTTAATTTTTTTATTTTCTCTTAACGATGCTTTATTATAAGAGTGATATTATATTTTTAAGATAAAATGTTATTCAATATTTTTAATTTAAAAAATCACAAATTTTTTAAAAATAGATTCTGTGTGAAGACAAACTGAAAATGAGAAAAGGAGTACTTGTTTTTGACATTTGGTAAAGAAAATGAAAAAAAGAAAGAAGGATAGAAAATTAAATTGCTCACAATAATTTTCCACATATAAAAGAATCATAGAGGTAGGCAACTAAAAAAAATTGCATCACTTAGTGTAATATTATACTTTGGGGGTGAAAAGGGTTCTATTGATACAATAAATTTTACAACAATTAATGTAGAAATTTATATTAATCAGATTTTAATATAAATATCAAATATTTTGATGAAAAAGAAAGCGTAACATCATATTCTTTCCTCTTTTGTTTCCATCCGTACTATTTAAGGAATATTTGATTATGTACTTCACCATAATTATTAATTTAATTATACATTATAAGATTATTCTCTTCTATTTAAGGCACATGAAACCAAAATAGAAAAATAAACACATAAGCACCCCCTTACAATGTATGATAAAATTATTTCTAAATCGTCAACTAAATATCATATTAATTTAATAGATGAATATCTTATTTCTTATCTATCTATCTATCAAACGTCGCATAAGTTATACGAAAAGTAATACATGAATAACTTTTTTCTTATCCAACTATCAAACGATCATTTAATTAATTTATAGATTAAAAGTGAGTTCTTCTACCTATCGTGCTAGTCTTTTGAGTTGAGCTCTCTTGATCTATGATAATGATATTAGAGTCGATTGATCCATACACGAGATCACGATTGAAGTAGTGGCCTGAATTCAAGAGGGATGTCAATTATGACCAACTAAGTCATTGATCCTAAAAAAGGATCGATTGTTATATGCCAACTGTCTTTTATCAATTAAAAAGAAAAATGCTAAAAAAATTATAGACTAAATGAAATGTCCCACCTACTAGACAAGTCTTTTCGATCAAACTCTCCATTAATTAATTATCAAAAGGAATTATTCATATATCAAAACTATATATATTGATATTTTTCTTTTTGGCTATTTTGTATAAAACTCAACACATTTAATATGATATTCAATTATTATTTTATAATTTACATAATCAAAGCATGTATAAGTTGTAAGTCAATAAGTTGGAATCATGATGAGACTAATAATTTCAACACATAAAGAGGTTAAAATTTGCCAACCCACATTAATTAAACCATATAGTCCATAGAATTATGACATTTAAAAGTCCACGTATGATAAATGTTCCTTCATAAAACTTCTAATCTCCTCATCTACTTCACACTGTACACTCACTGTGAACTCTCTGCACAAAATAAACTAAAATAAAAATAAAAATTCATCCTTTCCCCAAAAAATAGTAAAAAAATCTCATAGCCAACATATTTTATAGCGAAAATTCTGAATTCGCAGCTTATCATAAACAAATCAAAAACAACTTCACCTTTTCAATAGTAAAATTTTTGAATTCACAACTTATCAGAAATGACTCCAGCCTTCCTTAGTGAAAATTTTGAGTGTGCAACTTATCAGAAGCAACTCCATTCTTCAATAGTGAAAATTTTTAGTCTGTAACTTATCATAAGCAACTCCACTTTTTATCTGTGAAAATTTTGAATCCGTGACTTACAAGAAGCAAGTCCACTCTTAGTAAAAATTCTATTTTGGTTGAATTTATTGGTGACCCCCTAAAATTGACATCAATTTTTACGTAGATATCTTAACTAAACTTTGTTGATTTTGGACATCTCATTTTATGTATCGCTATGTCATTTTGACACTTTTTTTCAATCAGCAAAACTGTAATATATGTATTCTCTAGTGAAAATTTTGACTCCGCAACTTATTCAAATCAGTTCAACCTTTTCATTTTTTAAGTAAAAATTCTGATTCCGCTACTTACCAAAGCTAGCTGCACCCTGCCAATAACACTCATCCTCACTGTCTCACCCTCACAATGATACCCTTAATCTCCATGGCAACTTCTTCATCTACTGTAAATTTCTTCTTCTTCTTCCTCTTTCTCTTCACCCATTCATTCTTTTGCTTTTCTCAACAAAACCCAGAAATTCAAGCACTTCAATCCTTCAAACTTAGTATTCATGATCCACTTGGAGCACTCACAAGTTGGGATTCTACATCTCCTTCTGCTCCATGCGATTGGCGAGGAATTGTTTGTTCAAATGATTCCTATGTGAGTGAAATTCGTCTTCCACATTTACAGCTTAGTGGGTCTCTCACTACCCAGATTTCTGATTTGCGTATGTTGCGTAAGATTAGTCTTCGTTCAAATTTCTTTAATGGAACTATACCTGCTTCAATCTCCAAATGCAAACTTCTGGATACTGTTTTCTTACAGTATAACTCTTTTTCCGGTGAAATCCCGCCGGTGATTATGAATTTGACTGAGCTTGAAACGTTTAATGTGGCTGGAAATCAGATGTATGGTGAAATACCCAGTGAGTTGCCGGTGAATCTGAGGTATTTTGATGTCTCGGAGAATTTGTTTTCCGGTGGTATACCGGAGAAAATATCGGACCTTTCTCAGGTTATTCTGCTTAATCTGTCGTACAATCGATTCTCCGGTGATATTCCGGCGAGTTTAGGTAGGCTTCAACAACTTCAGGATCTTATGCTTGACTACAATGAGTTAGAAGGAACAGTTCCTTCTGCAATTTCGAACTGTTCGTCGTTGGTGCATTTGAGTGCTGAAGGGAATGGTATTACTGGTGTTATACCGGCGGGGATTGCTGCTCTTCCGAAGATTCAGGTGATAAATTTATCGCATAATAAGCTTTCTGGATACTTAGCAACTTCATTTTTCTGCAATGGTTCTGCATATCCTCCTTCCCTTCAAATTGTTCAGTTGGGTTTCAATGCCTTCGCTGAGATTCTTCACCCACAATCGTCTAGATGTTTTAGTTCGTTGCGAATTTTGGATCTTCAACACAATCAGATACATGGAGATTTCCCTTTTTTCTTGACAGACAATTCTGCATTGTCGTCCTTGGACTTGTCAGGGAATTTGTTTTCGGGTACAATCCCGAGTTCCATTGGGAATTTGTTGAGGTTGGAGCAACTGAGAATAGGAAATAACTCATTTGAAGGTGATATACCGGTTGGGATAACGAAATGTAGTAGTTTGAATGTTCTTGATCTTGAAGGGAACAGATTCATAGGGGAAATTCCAGCTTTTTTAGGTGATCTTAAAAGCTTGAAGATTTTGTTCATGGGAAGAAATCAGTTTTCGGGTTCAATCCCTTCTAGTTTTAGCAATATCACTAGTCTTGAAAGTCTGAATTTGGAAGGAAACCGTCTTACGGGAAGCTTGCCTGAGGAGTTGATGCTTTTGAGCAATTTAAGCACATTGAATCTTAGTGGGAACAAGTTTTCAGGTAGTATTCCTGTTGGTATTGGGAACCTTCAGCAGTTATCGGTTCTAAATCTGAGTAAGAATGGTTTCTCAGGGACTATCCCGTCTAGCATTGGAACTTTGTATAAGCTGGTAGCTCTTGATTTGAGTGGACAAAATTTATCAGGCGAATTGCCATCTGTTCTTGGTGGTTTGCCTAGTTTACAAGTGATTGCTTTGCAAGAAAACAACTTGTCTGGAAATGTTCCCGAAGGTTTTAGTAGCTTAATGGGTTTGCAGTACTTGAATCTATCTTCCAATTCATTTTCAGGTCATATACCATCTACGTTTGGGTTCTTGACATCATTAGTTGTCCTCTCGTTGTCTAAGAATCACATATCTGGTTCAATACCTCCTGACTTGGGTAATAACACTGCTCTGAAGATTTTAAATCTGAGCTCAAATTCATTGAGTGGCCAAATTCCTTCTGATCTTGCACGTCTCTCCCATTTGAGTGTGTTGGATCTGGGTAGAAATACCCTGACAGGTGAAATTCCAGAAGTTATTTCCAATTGTTCATCCCTCACATCAGTTGTGCTGGATACGAACCATCTTTCGGGGAACATCCCAGCATCACTCTCCAGCTTATCAAGCTTAATTACCCTTGACCTCTCTGGAAACAACTTGAGTGGAAAAATCCCAGAAAATCTTACAGTGCTCCCAAAGTTGGTGAACTTCAATGTATCGAACAATAAGTTGGCAGGCCAGATACCACTGAAGCTCGGTTCTCATTTTAACGATCCATCGGATTACAGTGGCAACCAGGGTTTGTGTGGGGGGCCATTGAATAGAAAATGTGAGCGGACTGGTAATGGTAAGAATAGACTGATTATGTTTATTGCAGTGTCTGCTAGTGGAGGTCTTCTCCTTGCATCATGCTGTTGTTTTTACATATACGCCTTGCTGAGATGGCGTAGGAAGCTCAAAGAAAAGGCAGCTGGAGAGAAGAAGCATAGCCCTGCAAGGGTTAGTTCGAGGACCAGTGGTTCTCGTGGCAGTGGCAACAATGCTGGACCAAAACTTGTTATGTTCAATAACAGAGTTACAGTCGCTGAAACAATCGAAGCAACTAGGGAATTTGATGAGGAAAATGTTCTTAGCAGAACACGCCACGGAGTCCTATTCAAGGCATGTTACAGTGATGGAATGTTGCTCTCGATCTGTAGACTACCAGATGGATCACTAGATGAAAACACATTCAGAAAAGAGGCTGAATCGCTTGGCAGAGTGAAGCACAGAAACCTAACTGTTCTCCGCGGGTACTATGCTGGCCCTCCAGACCTTAGACTACTTGCATATGATTACATGCCAAACGGGAACCTTGCAACACTCCTTCAAGAAGCATCTCATCAAGATGGTGGTCATGTTCTCAATTGGCCAATGCGACACCTCGTTGCACTTGGCATTGCCCGTGGGCTTGCTTTCCTCCACGCAGCCTCTATCATTCACGGAGATGTTAAACCACAAAATGTACTGTTCGATGCAGACTTTGAAGCCCATCTTTCAGACTTCGGCTTAGACAAGCTTACTGTAGCCACACCAGTCGAACCTTCCTCTTCAACATCAGTTGGGACTATAGGCTATGTGGCGCCAGAAGCAACATTAACAGGAGAAGCCACAAGGCAATCAGATATTTATAGCTTTGGCATTGTATTACTGGAACTGCTAACAGGGAAAAAGTCGTTAATGTTCTCGCAGGATGAAGACATTGTAAAATGGGTAAAGAGGCAATTACAGAGAGGGCAAATTTCAGAATTGTTAGAGCCAGGATTGCTTGAACTGGACCCTGAATCATCAGAATGGGAAGAGTTCTTATTAGGCGTAAAAGTAGGCTTGCTATGCACAGCACCAGACCCCCTTGATCGTCCCACCATGACTGACACTGTGTTCATGCTCGAAGGTTGTCGTGTTGATCAAATTTCACTCTCCTGAAGAGCCACGACCGGCAATGGTGACACGTAAAACCCAAGGTCTCATCCTAATTCTTTGCCCTTCCTATTGGCTCTTTGATATTTTGAGGAGTTGCATTGCAATGCAACAATAGCTAGCACTAGAACAGTGGAATTTAAGTTTTTTTTTGTCCAAGGAAAAGAACAAAAAGAAAATATTCTCAATTATTTTTAGTTGTAGCTATTTTATTAATTTGGTTTTATATTACAAAACGCCCTCTTGAGTTGAAAACAATGAAATGGATTCTTTTTAAGTAATTCAAGAAATCCTTTTGGAACTATTGCTAGGGAGTTTCTTATTTTCTTTCCAAAGTTTAAGTTTTGTGCATTGATTGAAAATAACATGTAACTCTTTGTAACGAGCCTGACATGGTAACCTAGAAAGTGGAATACTAATGCGTTGTAACCAATTAAATTGGAAGATTATTTACCAAATCAGTATATATAACTTGAAAAGGAATTGGAAGATTATTTACCAAATCAGTATATATAACTTAAATCCTTTTCAAGAGTGCATTAAAGGTAAGGGTCAAAGGTTGTGGCTATGGGGATTGGGGGGACAAAGAAAAAGAACTCTTTTTTTTTTTTTGAAAAAGACAGTAAAGGAGACTTAAGGGAAAGATGATTCTGATGGTGACACACAAATGGATGAATTCCAAACATTTTGTGGGTTGTGTCATTATTTTATGTTTTCCTTTTGTCTTAGTTTTGTGATACATGTGCAACATGCTTAGAAGCATCTTGTCTTGTCCATTTAATTAGAATATCAATGTCTGATATTTGTATTGACGTCTTATTAATATTTGTGTAGTGTAGGGCTCATTCGAGGGAGAAAACACTTTTTAATAAGGATATTTTCATATTCAAAACTCAAAATCAAAATTTCAAATTAAGAAAAAGAAAAGTCACATCGATTGCTTCTCTCACTTTGGAAAGATTTTTCCGTATTTTTTTATGATACCTGGTCAAGAGAGTACAATACATCGATGTAAAAGATTTCCTTTTTTCTGTGAGCTTGGTTTACTTGATCGAAGGGTGCAGTAGAACTTGAAGGAGAAGAATAAATACATGATCTATAATTTTGACAAAAGAAGAACAATTCTTGTCAGTCTCCGAGGGACATCGAAGACTTGAAACTACATCGGTAGACAAAGCATTTTCCTTCCTCATTACTATCTCGAGAGAAGCAATAGGCCTTGATGATATCATTCAATTGAATTATTGAAATACTTATCCATACTTTTGTGCTTCCATCAATCTATCTCTATGTATGTATGCATCAACATGTCTTTACATAGTTTTTGTCCCCCAAGTGTGGTGTCTAGATATTATGATTTTTATGTATAATATTTCAAGATCTATTCAATTAAGTAAATATGGTGTGTCACACCTCATTAAAAAATATTTTTTTAAGAAAATAAGTTTCTCAAAAAATGAGAAAAAATGACTTCTCTAATCGAAGTGGAGAAAACAAGTTTGAAATATAGTAACATTTCAAGCTCGGTCTTTATTCCACCCACTCAACTCCATCAATTCCTACTCCGTGAGTCACGGACCGTGACCATCCCACATCCCACCACTCCGGTACCTCCACTCCCTACCACATTTCATTTTCATAATGTTTCTACTAGATTATTTACAAATGATTTTGACATAATTATATTTTTTTATTTACTTATCAAATATTTAAAAAAATTAAAAATAAATTCACTAATATTTTTTTCATGAAAAATATTGTGGAACATAACACGAGATTATGCTCGAAACAGACAAGGCCAATAACATGAAATAATTGTCCATACATAAACAACAAAATATTATTTTACTACACCATCATCATCTATAATTCTATATAGCCTAATAATTCTTCTTTTTTTGTTCTATAGCAAAATCAGCTACAATTGACATGATATTTATATAGACCAACATCTATTTGTCTGCATGCATATTGTATAGTACTATTACTTTATCTGCTTGAATTTGCTTGTCCGATTATATCTTGATACGAAATTTGAAAAGACTAATTTTTTTTTAATCTTATAGTCTTAAATTGATTTGTATGATTTATCATAAAATTAAAATTAAAGATTTTTTTAATAAAAAAATTACTCCTATTTAAACAGATTTTTTTTTTAAAAAAGACTAATAAATTAAAACGAAATGAATATTTTTTCTAGCTAGTGACAGAAAAAGCAAAACACTATTCTTTGCTACTCCTTCGCCTCATATATGTTGTCTAATTTACTATAAGTAGTCGTACCAAGTTGATTTTCAATTTACAAAATTAAGATAGAATTAACTATAAATATTTCTTTTACCTTTATAATTTATTCTTTTTTTAGAAGAGTGTAAATTTTTTTTTTTAAAAATTAAGGGAGAAATTTTGTGATATTTTTTATATAAAAATAATATAAAACGAAGGGAGTCCTGCAAATTGCAATAATGGTATAGCCTATCATTATTGTTGTTTCAAGGAGACAGCCCCACACGGCCGCAGTTTGATGAATTAGTGATGAGAAGGTGTAACAACTTCCTAAAATTCGGTTGAATAGGTCCTATAGTACGTGATTTCAATTTATTTGGGGTTTTAATAAAGACTTTAGACATTAGATGCAAATTATTGCTTAATTTCTTTTTTTTAC
Organism: Solanum acaule; assembly: GCA_036250505.1. Taxonomy (NCBI): domain Eukaryota; kingdom Viridiplantae; phylum Streptophyta; class Magnoliopsida; order Solanales; family Solanaceae; genus Solanum; species Solanum acaule. The sequence goes on along the minus strand of JAJOOR010013733.1, from coordinate 2,047 downwards.
TATAGATGATTTCTTTGAAAATTTGTTTTAAATTATTAGTTTTAGGTAAGTTTGTTATCAATTTAACGTTAAAAAAATCTTTTTACTGGAACAATCATTATATGTATTGTTTATATAGTTCTATTAGTAATAAGTTACACATTTTAAATAAGGGAAAAAACATAAATTTCCCCTTGAATTTGTATCGAAAAGTCATTACACACCTTTGCTATTTAAAAGTGAATTTATTTACCCCTAAAGCTGACATGGCAAAATAATAATAATTAAAAAAAATCATGCGCGTCAGATAATTATTAAAGTAAAAAAAAATTAAAAATCAAAATATTTCTTAAACCCCACCCCCACATCTCTTCTTCTTCACACCCCACCCTCCTCATCTTCTTCACTGTCACGCCCCGAGCCTACACCCTGGACGTGGCCGACACTCGAAGACCATTGCTGGCCCCAAGCGAACCCTTGGCCTGACTTACTTAACTTAGCGGAAGACTTAAACTCAACAAAGATAAGTTCATATAATAAACTGAAATGTTATAAAGGAACATTCAACTGACCATTAAGGCAAACTCAGGTCTCAACATGGAATAATGACAATGAAAAGACTACAGAACTAACATCTGACTGTCTATGAAGCCTCTAATAACAACTGAGATGGATGTTGGGACAAACCCCACAACATCCTAATGAACTAAACTAGAAAACAATGAAATGGATCCTCCGGAATGCAAAGAGGCTCACCGACTGACTCTGAACTGCTCACTGAATCAACGGTGCACTGGAATGCCGATCCTAGTTACCTGTGTCTATATCATAAGATGATGTAGGCCAACTGACATCAGTATATTGAATGTAGGAGTATGCGAGTTGGAATGCTAAAACAACATAGGCTGGAAAGAGAATCTGAAAGAAACACTTACCTTGGCTCTTCTCAACTCAAGAATACTTAACTGAACTCATTTCAATATAAAGCAGTTTAAAACAAGTGCAATATAAAGAAAAGCTATTTAAAAACATGATGTCAATTCTGTGTATGTACAAGGATACAACATAACTCTGAAATGTATGTAAAAATACAATGAACTGATGTATATAAAAATACAATAACTTTTGTGGGAGTTTCTCTAACTGACAACCATCACATAAGAGCTATAGTGATGATACACCGATCTACCTTACGCTGCCAGCGCATCCTATACTCGAACAAAGGTATAGGACCTGAATTGCCTAATGGATCCACTAGTCTATTTCGAAAAGGATTTATCTAAAAAGTATGACCCTTTTCTACCCATGGTGGCAACATGGTTTTATGGTGATGTAAGTTATCTGAACTCATGCTCGTCCCCAATTTGGTGCTCAATACTACTCCCAAAATATACTCGCTCTTATGTTTTAAAAAAAACATACTTCTCCTGTGATTTGAGATTAGTGCTCAAAATTTAGCTCAAAGGCTATCTTGGAAATCTCAGTTTTCCCTGCTTGCTTCATTTAGAAAGCTATTACTCTTTTCTGAAAACTAGCCCGAATGCCTTTTGGAAATCTTAGTTTCTGCTCTTATTTAAATGTGTAAAACATTTTAAATCTCTTTGGGAAATACTTAGTCCCCATATGTTTCTTTGAAGAAAAGAACTTCAATATTACTCTTTACTGAACTCAAAACTTAAGTCTTAAAACAAAGTTATAACGTTTGTAAAAGACTTATGAAAGCTTTAAATGAACTTCTCTTACTTGACTCTTGACTTCTCTCGACTTTGATCTTAACTGCTCTTGACTTGACTCTTAACTGATCCCCTTGAATTGAATTATGGATTCAAGGATTAAGATTTGTGATTTGGAAAGATCTCATGTTGTTTAGGAATGATTTTGGATAGCTAAACATGAGAAAAGACCGAAACTCAAGATTTGAAGGTGGATCCGTGACGCGAAGGCATAATTAAATTTTGGTTCCGAAAACATCTTTTGAGGCAGAACACCTCGTGTCAGCTCCGCGACGCGAAGCTAAAATGTTCAAATCTAGGCACTCGGCGTATGACGCGCGACCACCCGTCTATTT
>JAJOOR010013732.1:0-15548 GCA_036250505.1 Solanum acaule | reverse complement strand
TGAAGCCAGTCTCTTCACTTCCTTTCTCTTCTATCTTTCTTCCCCCCCCCCCCCCCCCCTCATCTTTAAAAGATTCAACCCACCAAAATTATTCTTCTGTGCTAATTTTAGTTTTTGGCCAGAAACCTCTTTCTCCTTGCATTATATTATTCTAATGCAACTGATTTCTGGATCTGTGGAGGAAAGAAGGAAAAGAGAGTTTTGGAGCAGGGAAAACAAATGGAAAGAAAAGGTTGGTTGAGTTTGGTTTTCTTTTTATAAGATAAAAAAAAAATCAGGAGAATAAATGGAGTCCAAATTGTATTTGGCCGAATCAATCAATTGATGTTGAAGATAAAAACTGTGTTACAGAGAGGGTGGGGGTGAAGAGAAATTGGAAGTAGAATTAAGAGGGTGGAAAAGACGGAGTGACAGGGAATGAACATACCAAATGATGTTGAACAGTCGGGCTATTATTGTGAAAAGACCAAAAAGTCTCTCTTTGTTATGCAATGTAATAAGCAATTAAGCGTATTTAAGGAAAACAAGAATGAACATTGCTAATCTTCCCAGTGCCCATCAAGTCTTATACAAAGGGAAAGGAATCCCCTAGCATTTTTTTTTTATGACAAGGGAAACCCGCAGCCGCTACCCTTTGGGTGCGCATAGGGTAAAACCCCCGTTCCTATGCAATAGCTCACAAACCACATAGGAGAGGTAACCCGCACTAGGCAAGCCCGGTGCGACAAGCACGACCCAAAAGGCAAACCCCTTGCTTTCGATCCCCTAGCATTTTTTGTATCTATTGCGATTTGAACCCTGCTGTCCCATCCCCCATGATTTTCATCCTAGCACAAAAATATTACCTAAAGGGATGAATTCAGGTGCATTTGATTATTCAGTTTCACTTTTGCATCTCAGACCAGTATAATAAAACAGAACTCCAAGAAGATCATAAATCTGAACCAACTCTTGAAGCTAGAACACTCACTCCAAATAAGACCTCAATTGAACAATTTTATTACCAAATTGAAGCAAAGTGATGCATAACCAATCAGTACATCTTATTGCTTATCAAGCAAATATAAATGAACCAAAGTAGTAAACTCATCCAACTTCAACAACCAGTCAGAGAAGTATGAAAAGAAAGCACTAATAAGATGATAACAATTATAATAGAAAGGGAACTATTTCACTTTACCACCAAAGAAAACTGAGAAATACCCCTTACAAGCAAAGAACAAACGTTAACACAATCGTTCCCCTCCCAGAAAATCCTGAAGTTCGCGGTAAAATGAATACACAAAACTTAATCCACAGAGGAAACTGATCTACAAATCCACTGATCCCTTTCATTTCCCCTAATTTCAGATGCAAGAATAAAAAATTCTTCCTAGCACATAAAATCCGGGAACCCCCAATACAACCAGGAATTTGGGTGAACTTCACTCTCTCTACAATCAACAACATATAATGGTTCACAGTACTAGAATTAATTTTAAGATCAATTTTAATCCCAGTACTAGAGTTAAATCATCATATTTCCGGATTAAGCATACAAATTAAATGAAGTTAATACCATAAACCATGCTTTTCAGAAACAAAAAAAACGGAACGATAATTACTCAAAAATTCTTCGATCCCTTTTATATCTACATCAATAGAAACAAACCCAGAAACAGAAACAAAAACATCAACAGAAAACAAGAGCTTTATAGGAAAGAGAACTGACTGAATCCATTATCAACAAGGTAGTTGAAGGTATGACCATCACAGTTATAGGTGAACTTGTTATTGGAAGCAGGTAGCTTCTGAAGACACTGATAAGCTATGGAGTTGAAGTTACCACTGAAATCTGTGTATTCAGCCAATATAACATTCCCACGACCGACAAACGCATAGATCAAAGCCTTTTGTTGACCCATTTACAACCGATTTCTTGCTTTTACGGTGGATCGCCGATCTGGTTTTGTGGGTTTTCTTCGATTTTGCTTAGCAAGCAAACAAAGAAGAATTCAAAGGTGAGAAAAAGTGTAGACTAATGGACTCCTCTATATCCTTGTGCCCCTTTTTCTCTCTCTTGATTTTTAGAGAGAGAAAGCGAGTCCACCACTATACAAGGCAAGTGACCGAAAGTAGCTCAATATTATATCGAACACCATTTTCTAATTTCTACTAAATGAAAACTTATTTTTATTTTTTTGCAAATAAACCATTATAAAAATGATGAAAATGTTATTATTATAAATTTAAAATAATTTTTTTACACGTACAACAACGAATGACAAAATAAACATGAGAAAGAAGTTTGGATTCCATTTTCGAGAAGGGTATATGTATCAAATATTTTTAAAAATATTAAGTAAGAAAAAAGCAAAAGACAATTTGATCATATCAAAAGTAATGATTATAAATTAGACATATAAGCTGAAAAAGCAATAATTGATCAAACAACGTCTTATTAAACCGACAATATTTTTAGTTTTGATCCCTATTAGAACCTAAACTTCATGGAATTTTTTTTATATGTATAGATAAATTTCTTAAATATACTGATATAATAAATATTCATGAAAAAGTTTTTTATTGATTTTAATTTTTTTGGAATGAAAAAGCTCATCAATCCAAATAATCATTCTTTTATTTTCGTAGCGCTACAAAATCCATGACCTCCCAAAAGAAATGTATAGTCCATCCTTCGAGGTGGCTCAATGGTTTAGGCTTGGGACTTTCATGTTGAAGATCTCAAGTTCGAAATCTCTTGCCGTAAAGGATTCGCCTTCTAGGTCGAGCTTGTCACACGAGCTTGCTTAGTCTGGGTTAACTCTCCAGTGTGGTTTGCAAGATATTGCATAAGACCAGGAGTCTCTTGTTGTAAAGGATTCGCCTTCTAGGTCGAGCTCGTCACACGAGCTTGCTTAGTCTGGGTTAACTCTCCAGTCTGGTTTGCAAGATATTGCATAAGACCGGGAGTTTTACCTTGTGCATCCCTAAGGATAGGGATGGCAATTGGGGGGGGGGTATGGCGGGGCGGTATGGGTTGAGCTTAACCCGCAAAATTTTTAATCTGCCCCGTCCCGCATTACAACTTTTTTCATTTTCAACCTGCCCTGCATGAACCTGCCCCGCATAATTTTTTTAATATTTTCTTTTCTAGTTATGTTTGATACTAAAAATAAAATTCATAACAATAAATTCATTTTTTCATTAAGTTGTATTAATTTAATAGGATAGTGACTTAAAATTTTATTTTTTAGAGGTCAATTGGAAAACATGTAAGAAATTGTATTATTTTTTATTGAACCATTTTCATTTATTATCTTGAATATTTTAGTAGCTTTAATGAAATTATCTTAATAAATAATGTTATGTCACTTTTATAACATGTAAAAAGTTAAAATTAAGTTTAAACCCACATAAATCACATATACCCGCAATCCCCCCCGCCCACATTAATTTTTAAAAAACCCACTTCAGCCCGCCCGTATCCAACCCGCCCCACACAACCTTAAGCCTGCCCCGCCCCATATAGCCTTAAACCCACCCTGCCACGCATCCGCCCCGCCCCATTGCCATCCCTGCCTAAGGATAGCAGCTTAGAATTTCCCTTTTGTCATTAAAAATTGTAAAAAGCTAGAAAAACACTATTCATAATAGGAAGGCAAGGAACGCTGCCTTGTTTATCATAATTTTCAAAAGGTTTCCAAGGAACAGAAAAGCTAACTAAACACAATATCATATACCTTTATATTAACTCATTCACTGAAATAATGTTATAGATCCACTGAAGTGAAGGTTACATAATAAGAAGAAAGAAATGGGAGTAGCAAATACAAATTTGGTCTGAACAAATGGAAGGTCTTAAAATCTGAAAATTGGCTAAAACTCTAAAACCAAAAAACATAACCATACTTGGACAAGTTATTAGGCAGGATGCTGGGACAAAAATGTTCATAACTTGTACTGCAAAAATGTTCTACTCAGAGAAAGATTGCAGTTGGATTGCCTGGTGATGGTGGATTCTGCCTCACGACTGCAGCATGAGGCCCTGCTCTCTCCAGGGCATCATCTATCATAGATAAGATCTCCAATCTCTCGAGACCAAGCTGCCTTTTGATCAAGTCTGAGTTCTTCTCAAGGACTTCAATCTCACCAAAAGGAAGCCTCAAGTCCAACGCTTGAACCCCAACTGCCAATACTTCGTCTTTCTTGAACCTCAAGAAAGGCATACAGAGCTTTTGTATTTGTTTGAAATTGCCTTGCTGTGCAATATCACTCTTCTGCAATTCGGAGAGGATTTCTTTATCAGGTGCAAAGGAGCCGGTTGAAGTGTCAAATTTCCTCTGCAGAATCCCCAAACATTCCTTTTTCCACCCACCATACTGCTCATCCACATATATCAGCCCCACGGTAGGTTTGTTTTGGCTATTCAGATTTACATTTCCTTTCTTTGAACCAGAAACCTGCTTCTGAAGTAGCTTCCTCATCGAGATAATCGTGTCTTGCAAATATTTATTGGCCTTCTTAAGGGTAAGATCTGGCAAATCAGCCTCAGGCCACCCAGCTTTTATGACATAACCATCCTTCTTCAGAAGCTCTCTCCAGGCATATTCAGCATAGTGTGGGCAGATTGGAGCAATAAGTCGCGTTTGAACATCCATAAATCGCCATAGCAAATCCCGGTTCATGCCTCCTGAACCACAGGAAAGCCTGTACTCATCTCTGGCAGCCTGAAGATCATAAAAACCAGTTTTCAGAGCTTCCCGAAACAAGTATTCACTATAGTTCTTCTCTGCAGTCCTAACTGCAATATTAATTTCATTAGCAAACACACGGTCTGCATATGTGGATGGTGGCCCATTTCTTAAAGATGGCTCTGCAGAAAGAACCTCCTGCATCCATGCTATTTCTTTTGTGAGACGTAAGATGACAGCATTAGCTGTTTCAAAGACAAAGTTAGCATCGTCCATCCCATCACCTGCATCTGCAAGGGCAAAGCGTGTGGCATCAGCTGAAAACTCTTCAATTGCCTGCCGGAGTGTTCGGAAATTTCCAGTAGACTTGGACATCTTCTCAGAGTTGAGCATTATATGCCCATTGCATCTGAAACCACGGGGCCAGTGATGTTTAGGGAACATGGCAGTGTGGTTATAGATGCAAAAGGTAAGATGATTCTGAATAAGATCCTTGCCAGAAACTCTGAGATCGAACGGATACCAGTAGTCAAATTCCTGCTTCATTTCCTTGAGAAGAGAAGAGGATATAGAAGAATTTTCAGGAAAAGGTCCATTACAGAACAAGAATTCCCAGATCTCATCGGTCAGTTGTTCTGGTTTCAATGAAGAATGATCATTACCATACATGTCCCCTTTCTGCAAGAAATGTGCCACGGTGTAATATGCCATATAAATTGTGGAATCAGACAAGGACTCAACTAAGAAATCCTCATCCCAAGGAATACGAGTTCCCAGCCCAAAATTGCGAGAGCAAGCCCACTGATTAAGCCAGCTAAGAGTGTGTTCAAAACCATGCTGTGTCTCATCAGAGTAGAGATTCATACTGGCCAAACACTCTTCTGCAGCTTTCCTCCATTCTGATTCTCCATAAGTGAGATACCACTGATCAGTCAAAGCCACAACACACTCATCCCCAGATCTCGACATGACCTTCTTCTCAGGTTCACTATATATTACCACTTGATTCATCTCCAAAAGGTTGCTCCTGATCAGACCTTTTGCTTCTTGGACTTTCATACCAGCAAATTCTCCAACAATCATGGTTCCTTCGTAAAACCCACCCTTGTAAATTGTTTTCTTTGCCTCATCAAGCTTATCTCTCTCATTCTGGCTCTTGATTTTTTTTTCTATACAAATTCTCTCAGCTGACCTGTCTCCAAAATCTGGATGGTTGATAATTGGAACTATCTCAAATGGCAAGACCCACTCATCCTTCACACCAAATTTGGCCCTGAAAGCTGGCTTTGACTTCAAATCATGTAGGGCCATGTAATCATCGGGGGAATCACTGGGAACACTAGTTACAATTCCTGTACCTTTTTCAGTAAGGACAGATAACATGGGCAGAGTGTATATTGTCTTATTAAATGCCAAGGGAGACCTCAGGGGCAAACCTATAAGATCTTGACCAGACAATTCAAGCAAACAACTCGGCTTCTCAGGGATCCGAGACAACCTTTGATAGGCTAGATTAAGAGCTGCCTTATAAGTCAACACAAAAACCTCAGTATCATTAATCTCAAACACCCCATATTTTCCTTCAGGCAAAACCCAAGCATTCGTTTGCCCATACATGGTCTCTGGTCTCAGTGTGTAGCTGCTGCGAGATATACCTTTTTCCCCTCCAGAACACTCATCTTTGGTGGAAAAGGTGGGAGAACTTCCATCTTGATAAGAGTGTACTCCTGAGGGATAACTCCTTCACCAGAAGCGCGGTCATGGTCAGCACATGGCTGACCATCTAGGGGCGAATATACGGTGTACCTGAGATCTTTACCAATCTTTCCCGAGGCTTTCAGCTTCCGCATTTGCCACCGTACAAACGAATCAAAGTACGGATTCATATCAGTTGTAATAAAAGTTCTACGCCAATCACAACCCAAGCCAAACTCCTTCAGATCCTCTACAGCCAGTGGTGGAAAGTATGTTAGCCAGTAATATGGGTCTGTAAACCTTGCAATTTCTTCATCAGACAGACCATAACTCCTCATTATCTCCCACTGGTACTTAACACCCCCTGTCTTTGCAAGAACCTTTGATTTCTTTCCTTTAAAGTTTCCACCCGGCAAACCCTGATTTCCTTCAGCCTCAACCTTCACTTCTGTTTCAACACTCTCCTCTTCCTTCACAACAGGAAACACGGGTGGGTTCCCAAACCTTGATATCTCCCTCGAAAGCTTATCAGCAGATGCCTTTATGGGCATTCCTGTGCAGTGAAATGCAAAAGGCAAAAGAACACTAGCACCTCTTAATCGGTGATATGCAGCTGCAAATTCAAGCTTTGACAATGAAAAAGCATGGCCCAAATGTAGATATCCATTCATATAAGGGAAAGGGAAATTCCCAAAGAACTTTTCACCCACTTTAGGAGGCGATTCTTTAGGTTCAGCTCTGAAAACATCACCTTCTGTCCACCACTTATGAACCTGTTTCTCTATGTCTAACAATTGGTTCCTTCGGGCAAAACTTCTGCCACCTTCTTCTGCCATCACTTCTCTATCAGCAAGCCCACAGAATCTGCATAAAATAGGAAAAATCATATCAAGAGAACATCTTCAGAATTATATCTTCACAGATCATCAACACAATTTTGAATAGATAATGCAACATCTTTGCAAGAACATGCACACTGGAAAAAAATGTACAAAAGGAACATCATGTTCTTGTAGAAAACAAATTACACGAACCACAAGCTAACATCGCATACACAAATAGATATGATAAACTAACATAATGGAACACTACGATAACCAAAATAAAATCTTAGGTAGTAACAAGGGATCTGATACATCAATTCCATACGCTTCAGAGAATGCCTGAGTCGTGAAGTGATCTAGACCGCGTCTTCCTCAGGAGGAACAATTATGGAACACAGCAATAGTAAACCATTTACCATCACCTTCAATAAACCAACAAATTGCTAGGAAGACAAAACAACCAAACAGCTGGAACAAAATGGAAAGTGGAAACTGCTTATTTTGTGATAAGGGCATTAACAGCAATCAATTATAATTCATGAAAAATGAAATAACAACCAGTACAAGCATTGGATAACAGCTTGCAGAAACTTATAAGGAGAGTAGTAATTCACGCAATGTAAGAAGCATGTACAGTTTCAATTAAGGCCCTATATGCAATGGAATCAACTGAAAAAATCGGCAGAATATAATTAGAAAAAGGAAAAACTTTACAGGCAACCTCACCATAAAATGCAGCTGAAAAATCATTAGAACAATTAAGTAAACGAAATACTTCAAAAACTAATATAAACAATGAAAATAGAAGTAACTCATCAATGAACACACCCAAGATTAAGGCTTTATGATTCAATTTCGCAAAAGGATGATGGCTATGAAATACTTACTACTATAAAAGTAACTTATTCATGAACCTACCAAAGATTGGGACTTTATTATTTGTATTCAACCTAAGAATGATGGGCATTTGGAAAATGACAGAAAATCAAACATATCGATCTGATTCAAGAAAATTAGCACTATGATTCAAGAATTGAGAAAAAAAGATAGTGACAAATACGAAAAAGTTTATTTACCTTGATTTGCTTAAATTGAAGGGGAATATAACATATGATATAAATTGCTTGGGCTGAAGTGAGTATCGTCCCAGTATATGAGACGCCACAGTGAAAGAGTGAGGATCAAAGTAGAAGAATTACGTTTAATAGGGTTTTAGCATTTTCTTTCGTTTGTCTTTAGTTTTACCACTGTAGTCTGTATATTCTAAATGGTCCCACCAAAAGTAGCATTAGCCAATTTGGCCCCACTAGATTCTGTTATCTACGGTTGCTTATCGGTTAGTTGGTTCCGATTTTATGTATTATTATTGAATATCAATAATCGAATCAATAAGATATTCGTTATTAATTTTTAGTTAATTAGTTTATAGTCTTTAATTCGATTTTTTATTCAATCAATAGTCACTAATTTGAGTCACATGAACGAAAAATCACATTTGTTTTTGTCAAAAATTACAACATTAGGACGTATGAATCCACATCAACATCTAAATAATTAAGATGATATTTTTAGATTCGCACCATGAATGATTAGAACTATAAATATTGTACTATATTTAAATGTATGGTTAAGCAAATGAACATATATACATGTACTCTTTCGTTCAAGAGTTCTAAAAACTCCCTCCAGCGCTCTCCCCTTTGCCTTTGTTTATATGGCAATTTGGCACATCATAGGACCAAACTCTTCACTGAGGCTTCTTTAACTAAAAACTATTTCATCATCTGTAAACCTGAAAGAACAACAATGAATTGACTAAGAAGGAGACATATTTAACTGGCAGGTATTATAATAAGCTACTAAGTATTCAGTATAAGCAAAACTACAAACAACAAGCTTTGTCAAGCAGAGAAACAAACAACTTGCGCGACTTAAGAGGCTAATGGATCTCCGTACGTAACTGCGAGTTAGAGGTATTTATCTCATATATATTAGCGCTAAGTTCTCTATAAAGCATTCAATAACTATACATGCATGTTATGTTGTACTAGGAGTATTGTCAAGAATATGTGCAGCCTAAGTAAAGATAGATTCAGGACAGGCGTTCTGATGAAACACATTTTCCAATACTTACTCCAGGTAACTAGGTGATCAGCATTAATAATGTGTAAAACATTTCCTATAAACAGTAGATTTACCTTCCATCATCATCGAACCGACAACAATTGCTCCATACTCCAGTAAACTGGAGAAAAATGGCCGCCATATGATCGAGATCAGAGATGCCTCAGGCTGACCAATTCAATATCAAATATGACTGTCCCCAAAGTTGCGCTTTCTCCATTTGCAAGACGGGTTGGGTTGAAAATGGTAGTAAAAAGTCTTTGCCGATCAAAATACTGAAAGAGGGAGAAAATGTTTACTAACTTAAGTCCCAAATGAGATTAAAACTTTTCCTAGTCTCTTCCTAAAAAGAATTAAAAGTAATATTAATCTCGGTTTCAACACCAAATAAATACAATCAGTTTTAAAGACCTTTGTACTGCAGATATTATGAATGACTGAATCATCCAACAGAAAAAGGCTGGCACAGTAAGACTCTGAAATCACTTCAAGACTCTAACAAGGTCGATTACATAATCCCCAAACTAATCATGTTTGACTCGAACCCGAAAACTCTGGTTAAGGATGAAGGAGTGCTTACCACTCCACCACAACCCTTGCTGGTGTAGAATTATGATTTTATTATGTCTTAAAGAGTGACGTAATTCTTGAACAAATTTCCCTTTGCTAACTCACTAGAGAAGTAATACTTCTTGAAAAAGTGTTACAGTTCACTCACAGAAACATACATCAAACATAAAAAGGAGATTAAAGACGTGATTCCATGCCTTTTACTTTCCAAAACCCAGGCTCGGTTGGTACCCCACAGATTAATTTATGCAGACAGAGCTCTAGTGTTGGAAGACTAACTACTCTTCCCTGCCAAGTCTCTTCAAAAGAAATGCAACTGAGAAGGATTAAACTATGATTATAAAGGAAGAAGAGCAACTTCACACATTGGGTGGCAAGGGTTCTTGGGATGTATTCTGATATCCTTGAGATGGTGGGATAATAACTCGGCGAAGGCCACCTACTTTCATTGATCTCACAGCAGTTTCAATCCCAGATATAACCTGCAATAAATAGATAGACAAAGACGTGGAATTAATTGCTACAATTTATTTTGCTATATAATTTAGTAGGTTCAGATTAGTCAAAGAGATACTACTTCAAAATAGAAAGAATTCATGTGAGAAAAACTCAAACGTTGACAGAAGCAAATTGAAGCAACCAAAACAAGCATAGTCAAGCACCTGCTCTGAAAGACCAAAAAAGTAAGGAAACCCAGAAAAAGGAAATATCTTGTTTGAAGGTTCACTACAATGACTGTATGAGGAAACGTATACGAGATAGGTAGAGTTGGATATTGACAACTAACATCATCTAGGGCTTTTTCAATAATAAAACAAAAGTGACAAATTTTGGTACTATAGTGATAATTCAAATTACAGAAGAAGAAAAAAAACATTCAACATCTTCCTTTATTATCATGTTCTCCTCTTGGATACACCTTACCTTGAACCTACATTTGAACTTTTCCATAGTTGCAGTCCTCGCCTACCCACCAATGTTCCTGCATTCCTACCTTATGCTAGATTGTCATTGTTCCTGCATGCAGTCTTGGCCCAGAACCTTCTTCCTTTCATTTTTCTAAATGCATTTACTTGTCTTATCTTCCTTTATCATTCTTGTGTCAAGCATATCAAAATAACTTTACTAAGTAGTTTGCTTCCACTGCCGTAGGTGGTGCCCGAACTAAAGGTTTTCCCACTTTTGTAGGTGGTGTTAGAAACTGAAGGACCACAAAGAAGAAGAAACCTTGTAACAGCAACAAAGGCATATAATCAAGCAGTCTAGAAGCATCATTTTGTTTAGGCTATTTTCATAAGGATCATACTATGATGGCAGCTTTTCAATGTGGTGGTATATTTTGTATGTACTAGCTACCTTCTTAAATCATGAAGATGTCCGAGTTAGTTAATATCTATTCAGAGGAGCATTTCATAGGGTCATATAGCCACCGGAAGGAAAAAGTTCAAGCAACTTTAATTAAATTACAGGGTAACTATTACTAACCAGCCTAAAGGCAAACCGACTCACTTAGTGCTTTCACCAACAATCTGAAGGATGATAACAAGAAACGCTAACACAGAGGAATGCACATTCCTACATGCTACTTACCGTTGGTGGCTATATGCTACCTTTTCCACTCTGGTCATCTCCCTATCAAACTCGCCACCTTCCCTGATCTACTCTATCTTTTAAAATTTGGTAAATCCAACCCCCAAAATCCCCTTACCAAGAGTCAGCAGTGGCCCTTTCCAATTTTGTTTCCTTGGTGACCAAACTCCCACTCTCTTGGTTGGAAGCTGAGAGGAGCATCCTCTATTCTCCTACCATCTAGCTTGTCTTGGGCAAAATTTCAATCTTTTCAGGTTCAACAAATTACATTAAGTCCTCTTTGCTCAGTTAAAAAAAAAAACTTCAATGGACAAGTGTAAAAGACAGGTTAACTCACTTTGCCCGAACCAAGGACAAAAGAGAAAGGAATTGGTTCACCAGTTTCATCCTTGTGATCATATGTTGAGTCAAAGCGCCATCCTTGCTTTGCAGCAAGCCTCCCGTAATAATGAATTGCAACCTGTCCAATTACAGTGAGAAGACAAGTACAGTTCTATGTAATGCTGATGACAATGTGCAAGAACAAACATATTTCACTAAAAAAATTCCAAGAATCAATTTTTGTTACCAAAAAGTTCCTAACTTTGTACAAAAATTAGTGAAAAGAAGAAGAATAAGAAAGTATCACAGGAAAAAGATAAAGAGGGGTACCAAGTCACCATCAATGGGGGTTTCTCCATCACCAATACGAAGGTCCAAGGCCTTGACACCTCCAGAATTGGGGAGCTCCAAGAAATTTGGAACTTGAGGATTGGCCCAAGAAATTGAAGTAGTGGGTCCATTTCCATTAGAGAAGACAAGAGCAGAGAGTGAAATAGTAAGTGCAGATAGAGAAAAAGCTCTTCTTGATTTCTGGGTTGAAGAAGAGGAAGCTTCGATTTTGTGTGGATGGGGTATATATAGGTATGTTGGACATGGTAATGGAACTACCTTAATCATTCTCATCTTCACTGCTCTTCAAGCTTCTGGTTTTCTTTTTGTGGAGGGGAAAAGATTTCATTAATATTTTATTTATTAGTATTAAGTAAATACAATATATATATTTTATCTGAGTTAGTTTTACGGAGTAATTTTTTTCTATTTTTTGGACATATTTAAAAGTTATATTTAATATACTATCAAGAACATATTTTAGGTTAGAATAATATAATAATAATACTAAGTCATTACTCTTTTAAGAAAAAATTGTCATTAACTATAATATCTACCGGAGTAGGACAGTTCAAAATCGAACCATAATGATAATTTGAATAAAAGTTATTGATTTATCGATAATAAGTTATTGGTTTATCAATTTCGATAAGGTTTTGTTTATTTTTGTTATCAGGTTATTAGTTTTTAACGGTTTGAACTTTTTTTCTTAACGTGTTAATTGATAACCTGATAGTAAATTAAATAATTATATTTACTTCATTTGGCATATGACTTAGATTTTTGTTTCATATTTTTATTTCTGATAACCTCAAACTCTTGATTATTCTACAATATGCCGGTGCTTGTTTTGAGCAAGATGCAGCTTGTCAACTCATGTGCACAGTTTTGATTTGTCACTTTGTTTTTAAGTAATTTTTAACGTTTTTTTTGTGTGTGTCAAATCTTAACGGTTAAACTGATAACAATTAATAACTAATAAGTCAAACTGATAAATTTCAAAACCGAACCGACCGATACGTAACACTATACGAAGGGAGTCAGGGTACTAACAAAAATAATTATCTACCTCGATGACGTAAGAATAAAATTTTTATTTCCGGGTCCCATTTTATAAAACGACACTTGATATTATTGTTGTTGAACTTATAGATAAAGTAGACATCCCATCTAAATTGACTTAATAAATATACAAAAAAAAAAAGCTTAAATTAATAGAAAAACTCGATTAAAGATAAGATAACTTTTAGCATGAATTTATCAAAAAATAAAAGTTATAAATAAAACTAAAATGTGTTGATATTATTAACAAGAACGGCATGAATTTATCAAAATAAAAGTTATAAATCAAACTAAAATGCAAAGATGAAGTTGATATTATTAACAAGAACTACATGATTTATCAAAAGAAAAGTTATAAATCAAACTAAAATGTAAAGATGAAGTTGATATTATTAACAAGAACTACATGAATTTTATCAAAATAAAGGTTATAAATCAAACTAAGATGTAAATATGAAATTGACATTATTAATAAGAACTAAACTGTAGTTTTTTATCGAGGCAAAAAGGTTTATAAGAACAAAAACAATGCTACCGCCGTCTGTGGGGATCGAACCCACGACCACGTGGTTAAAAGCCACGCGCTCTACCACTGAGCTAAGACGGCTTACGTTTATAACTTTTAAAAAACTTTTAACTGATAACTGTTCCAGGTAGTAGTCTCTGGTTACTACTCGATTCTTCCACGGCCTTAACCCAAAAATTTCCAGAACTTATATTTTTCCTTCTCCGCCACCATTGGCAAAAAACCTTAACTTTGCTTTTTCTCGAAAAAGTATTAAAGAGCAGAAGAGAAGGTTGATTGGAAAATAACAAAATACCCTCTTGTTTTTGTCTCACCCTTCGATTATTTCAGTACAAGTACTAGTTATAAAGAATGGCGGCGCCAAAGGAACAAATAATGGATGTGAGGTCGGTGGTGGAAGCAGTTGCAGCAGGCGGAGATGATGTTGAGATTGATACACCACTTTATGTGGTTGAAAGCCTCTGTATGCGATGTGGTGAAAATGTATGTGCTTCTTGAATCTTTTTGTTTTTTCTGTTTTCCATCCTTACTTGAGGAAAAAAGTTTATCTTTTTTTTATTTGTTAGAACTTGTACTATAGAAAAGATGGAAACTTTGCTTTAGCTGAAGAATGTAGAAGTTTTGTTGGTTAATTTACTTTTACTGAGTGTGTATGCTATAAAGTTACAATTTTGATGAGATGTTGTGTTTCTTAAGTCTTTTTTCTTTGGGTGTTAGTCGGGGTAAGGACAAGTTATAGCTTTTTTCTTCTTGAAAATTGCTGTAGAAGAGTTAGGTAATAGCATGAAAGTGTGCTGAATTGAAGAACTCATATGCTTTGGTTAGTCTCTTTATTTCTTATACATAGTATTTATCTGAGTATTTTCTATAAAGCTAGCTTTTTTGGTTATAAATTGTGATGCATTAAGCTCCCTTTCCCCCTTTTCAATTTTTGTTAGAGCCACATTGGTGGGAAATCTATTGGGTTCTTGGGGTTTATTGCCAATGGTTTTGTATGGAAACTATCAGCAGGATACGACTCTTTGTGTAATGGTCTTATTGTTTCTGTTGACAGGGTACAACAAGGTTACTCTTAACACTAATTCCACATTTTAGAAAGGTACACCGCTTCCTTCCTAATTGCTTATAGTTCTAAGCAAAGAGTTGTGTACAATTTTGTTTTTTCAACCCAAACCAGAGTTTTTCTATTTTGACAAGCATAATACAAATAATAAGATAATTCTGGTCAGAAAGATAACTCTTATTGTCTAGTATTGTTGCATTTCCCAGAATTTAGATCAAATCCTATTCAGGCAATATTTTGACAAGAATTATGTTTGGCATTTGAAAATTAAAAGAACTGCATGATGTGGGATAGGAATCCCAGCTTCTTGAAAATTTTGAAAAAGATAAGCGTGTGAGAAACCTCGTTTTCATTTGTGTATGACCAATGTTGTCACACTCTCTGTTTTGCATCAATGATCGTCATTCTAAAGGGAATCTTAATGTTCTTCCAGATATTATTGTCAGCATTTGACTGTCCACATTGTGGTGAAAGGTAAGGCATTTCATCTCCAAAGACACTGGAAAATGGAGTAACTTATCAATTACCTACCTTACCTTATTTTCCTGCCCTTTTCATTTCCCTTCTAAAGAAATAATGAAGTGGAGTTCGCTGGAGAGATTCAGCCTCGAGGATGTTGCTATAGCTTGCATGTTCCATCGGGCGATAAAAAGGTATTTTCTCTAATACATTTGTTGGCATTGCTATATGCTGTTAGATGAAGCACTAGGTTGCTATATACAATTTACTACAATAGTTTTACTACATCTTTCAATGAACCCAGACTATCT
>JAJOOR010013731.1:0-13809 GCA_036250505.1 Solanum acaule | reverse complement strand
GAATAAAGTTCGAATATTATATTCATTATTATGTATATTGTTGACGATAGGCAAATATTATGTCGTTTCTCATATTACTTGTTTATTTTATTACTTGTGTATATTGCATATTCGTTATAATTATATACTATTTGTATCTCCTCCTCAGTTTGAAAAAATGAATTCAGTTGGGACCCACAGTTGTGGATTTCAAAGGATGCTTAACACCTTCCCTTCGAAATAACTTGAACCCCTTACCCAGAATCTAATGGTTTCGTGGATCATTTAATTGGTTTCCTAGTTTTTCCTAAAATTAGGTGGCGACTTCTTTAAAATTTGTTTATTCTTAAAAGTCTTTTAAAATTGAATCAATTGATTATTTTTTGAGTCACCGTGATATTTTGCCCTATTTGAATAGAGTAGGGATGTAAACATTTAACAGATAATGTAACTCTCATAGTCCTAAAGGCATGCAGTCCATTCATGGCATGAACAGACACATGAGGCAGAATGGCCCCTGATCATCAGTCTCTAGCTAATGACCTATCATAGTCAAGAATTCTGCAGGGTCTACTGCAACTTCCTGCTCTAATTCCTCAACACTCTCACTGCCCTCCTCTACTTCCATAGAAAATAATTGTCGCTTCTTCTTACAAACATGCCCATAAACATACTTTTCATCACAATTAAAACATAGTCATTTGCTCCTCCTTTCATCCATCTC
The DNA here is from genome assembly GCA_036250505.1 of Solanum acaule. Classification (NCBI taxonomy): domain Eukaryota; kingdom Viridiplantae; phylum Streptophyta; class Magnoliopsida; order Solanales; family Solanaceae; genus Solanum; species Solanum acaule. The sequence goes on along the minus strand of JAJOOR010013731.1, from coordinate 13,106 downwards.
TGCAGGTGTTAATACTTTGACATTTTTCAGGTTAGGTTTGGGGTTATTAGAGAAGGTCGTGAAATTTTTGGAAGGGTTTGGATGACTTTTACCGGATTGGTAAATGGATCCATAAGAAAAAGTGGGAGTAGTTCTGGGGTTGAAAAGTACTGAAGATCCAGAAAATACTTGCTTCTGGACAACTAAGGTTTATTCCTGTATTCTAGCTAAGTTAACTGCCTTAGCTAGTGACCTTGGTGCAAGCATTTTAACAGGTAAGCCAATTTCTGGTTTCAGCCCTCGAACAAAGCAACTAACAACCTGATCTTTTGATAGTTCAACCCTAGTGGGTAATTCATCAAAAAGATCGACATAGTCTTGAACAAAGTTTACATGTCTCAAGTCCTTGAAGTCGCCCATTGGATCGTCAAATAGTTCAGCCCCAAACCTAGCATAGAAGTTTCCTACATACTCAGTCCAACGTGGCCATTCCCTTGACAACCTGTGCTTCATATAAGATTGATGTCATTGAAGTGCCTTGCCCTCGAAGTTGCAAGATGCCAGCTTAACCTTTGAGTCTTCTGGGGTTTCGTCTACATTGAAAAATTGTTCACATCTGTAAAGCCATTCCCTTAATCCCTGTCCATCAAATTTAGGGAAATCCATCTGGTAGTTACGAGTAGGTAATTGATAATTCCCAGGTCTATTTTCACCCCTAAAAATTCCTTCAGCTAGGGGTCTAACACCACCATGGGTGTTCGTAGATGTTGCCATCAATCTTCGAAATTCGTCCATGGCCTGAGCCACACTAGCATCCACAGACTGTCGAATCTCCGCGACGGAGCTGGTTACTCTTTCCATGGAGTGTTTGAGACTGTCGACCTCCTTGCGCAGCTCCCGCATCCGAGTGTTGTGATCTCCCATTGCCACAGATCAGAGAATACTTTGCTCTGATACCAATGATACATTGTCAATTGAGTAAGCCTAAAGAGCAAGAAGATTGATAGTTGTTCTTGAACAGCTGAACTCGATTCTTCCAAGGAAGAAGATGAATTGAGAGAGAAGAGATAGAGAGAGAAAAAGAGAATTTCTTATTGATCTGAATTGATACCTTTACAATGAAATCAACGAGTATATGTAAGAAGGGACAACTGTCCACAAATCAGTTATAATAACTTGTAACCGACTTCCTCTACAATTATTACAACTCACGTGTCAGTCACGTGTCCCACTTAACAGACTCAAATACAAAATTAACGACTAACTCGATTTCTAATCAATTGACATGTAACACTTATTAATATAACCAGATACAAAAGCTCGGAAAAGTCTGGACCCAATATATATATTTTTATTTATTATAATTTTATAATATTTTAAACGTATTTTTAAAATAATATATGTGACACATATGATATTTTGAGAGTCCTAATTTATAAGTAGCCACAATAAACTTAACATGACTAAATTATCCTCAAACTTAATTGATATTTTCAGGAAGCACACACATCGATGGAGACGTGTGTGTATTCCCTCTTATATATTAGTAGTCGATATAACAATATATTCTTCATAAAACCACCCACACACTACGATAACATTACTCAAATATTGATGATCTCATTTCCGTTGCTATAATCAGTTATTTCATAATAAAAAAACTTGTACTGTTTTGCCTTAATAAAGTCGCACACAAAAATAGAATCTCTAAGATAGCTAATAATGGGTCTAGTATCCCACTATTTTAAATCTTTAATACATCAATTTTTGCTAAAAAAATATATTTCATCAAGCATACTTTAGTCGTTATATATATATACACGTTAAAAGATTACATATATTTGTATTCCATTTTAACAAAAGTTCTCAATCTTTTAAGGCTAAACGCTTTATGTAAAACAATTATTAATTAATTAATCAATTATATCCATGCCATATAAAATCTAAACGTGAAACTAAACATTTTGAGATTTCAAAGTTAAAATAATTTTTTTTGCCTCCACTATAAAGATGGTGAACTGTTTAGCATATATATTGAATTAGCATATTTATTAGCCGTTTTGATATGCTCTTAATTTAAATTATAATCGATAATAAATTTCACTGGTGATCATTTATCTTTGAATTTATCACACAAACTTTTATTATTTTTTTTTAAAAAATGTTATATAAAAAATTTTCAACTTTAAAGTTATCCCCCTTCTATGCAGGTCCGAACCTCCTTCGGCATAAAACTGTATCATTTATACATGATAAAATATATTTTTAGGTATATATAGACTATAGTAGATGTCGAACCCCCTTCGACTACTTCATGTGTTTGTTTCTTCAGATTTTGAACCTCCTTATTGAAAATCCTAACTCCGCCACTGATGCAGGGTTTACTATATCACACAAAAAATATTTTTTCTATCTTTTATCACATAAAATCATTCAATATTGCCAAAATCAGCTAAAAAATAAATTTCACCCGAATTTTTATATTTATTTATACTAAAAATATGACGTGACTTTATAAAACAAGTTATAAACATTATAAAATATCTAATTAACTTAATAAATCATATTAAAATAATGAATCAATTTCAGATACTTTTCCAATTTTTAAGAGACCTCCCAATTAAGGTAATGATGTTTGGCATGTGAGTGAATGAATTATAGTTTTTGGGGCAGGTGCTATGATTGAGCCATCTAGGCAATCACCAAATTTCCCTACCTTGCTAAGTATTAAAGTCATCATTTCTAATTATTATTTTTTTAAAATATAACTTACCGAAATCCATCTGTTTAGAAGCTAATTACTTCAATTTACTCTAGTTTGCAATACTATAAATTTTATTAGATTTTGGATTTTGAACTTTGGATACATGTATCCGGCACATTCAAATACGTCCAAATACATGTATCTTGGATACATCAAAATTATGTGTAATTTACTCTATATACTCTGTATCTATGTAGATTCACATGTATTTGACTCTCTCACTTGCCTCTTTTCTTGACCGCCTCTCTCCCTATTTTAGTGTATTTGGTGGCAAAAATGTATGTATTTATGTGTATCTGACTTGAAATATGATATGAAATTATTAATTAGTGAGACAATATATAATTATTTAAATTATAAAAAAATTAGTAAATGTTATAAAATATTTATCTAATTAGATAGTTTTTCGTTTAACATAAGTTATTTAATTTCATTTTAAAAAAAGGACACGAAGATAATTTCATTCGTTTTGATAAGTTCAATAAATGGATTGTTAAATCGATAGTCAGCTGGACTTTAAAGAAATTCAATCTAATACTAGGTAATTAAAATCCATTAGTTTGAATTTTTTAAAAGAAAAATATTGAATACTTTTTGATGGAGTACTTGATTTCTCAATTTGGATTGTTCTCTTTCTAATTTTGGTTTTGATTAAAGATCAAGACAAAAAGGATTTTTTTTTTCCAGACTTTCCATAAAATTAGAACAATAAAAAAAAGTTAACGACTCTTAGCTATCAGTAAGTTTAGTAGTTAAGTTAGAATTTGTTTGAATAATAAACTTTAGGTATAATAAACATGTTCTTTTAATTTAGCTTTAACTAATATTTATGTCTTTCAACTTTTGGTGTACACAAATCAAAATTTAAATTTGTATAAAATTAAACAAGTAAATCCACATGTTCGTGATAATTGTGTGAGATACACTCAAACTGATTTGTATTATGTTATGTAGAATGTGTGTATCTACTTGTTGGTGCATGCCTTATATATGGTGTTAGCTTATAACATGTATTTCAAAGGTGGTGGAAACGCCATGTTCAGTTTTATACAAATTTAAATGCACTGCTTCAATTGTGAATTATTTGATTGTTATTGGAAATGGATAACTCAATACATAGAGTTCTCTAATTCTGGTCCTATATCATCATTCACTTGACATTGCTATTGGCATCTCTCTCTAATAATAATAAAAACAAAACATCATATCAGTTTAAATGCGTAACAACACATTCTGTTGTGATCTAAAGTTTATTCATTAATTATTTGCCAAATTAAAAATTACAAGACATAATCTGACTTTCCTAGAGAGCATAAAACTTCAAATGCAACAAAGGGAGAACTAGTAATCCAAATTATTAATTGGTTAAAGAGCTTATTTGGATTGATTTATTATAATTAATGAAATGATCTTTCCTAATAAAGTACTAACTAAATTATTAGTAAATTTGAGAATTTTATTAAGGAAATATACAAAGATAAAAAGATGATTATATTAATATTCACACACTTGAACAAATTGAAGTGAACAAAAAGAACTTATAAAAAGGATGATTTACTTCGAAATGAAGCAAGTTACGTGAGAAAAAAACTCCGATAAAATAAAAACAATGATGTAGGCATGTGGTCGGATGACAATTTCCTTAACGGGTTAAAAAAACAGGTCATATGATAGACCCATCCAGGCAATCACCTAACTAATCCCTACCTTTTTATTAAACTCATCATTCAATATAAATTTTAAATTATTTAAAAATAATTATTTTGCCATGTTAAACTTTTTTAATGATAAATTTACTTCAGTGATTTTGGATGATAAAAATCCTAAATGAAGGGATTATATTGGTACAAAATAAACTTCAATAATTTTATTAAATAACTTTTCATAATTAAGTGACGTTTTAAGTTATCATTTGCGATAAATTTATTAGGTTAAATTGAATTTAATTGAATAATAGACTTTATGGTGTGTGAAGTTTGTTTTTGAGACGCAACGCATCTGTATGCTTATCTTTATTCCATCTTGAATTATTTGATTCTTGTTGAAATGGACAACTCAAGACATATAGTTGTGTAATTCTTGTCCCATATCATCATTCACTTGACAATCTCCAAGAGGCAACATGAAAAGTAAAGCACCAACAAATTTTGCAGAGTAGGAATGAATAAGATTTCTTGTATTTTAATTGGGAGTGACTCCATGTACGCTAGAATTTATTCATAAATTTTGAAGAAATATTTAATATAAGTATTTTTGAAAAATATGATTTATATCTATAAGTTTTATAAATCATTTAAAATATTTTTAAGTTTCTTTTGTCATTTTATAATGAACATGTTCCATTAAAAAGTAATATTATAACATGATTGATAACAATTAACAACAACAAAATAATACATTAATTGCATAATCAAATTTGTCACTGATTCAGGATAGATAGCAGAGAGGAATAATTATTAGTGTAATAGAGTTATTTGGTGAATATATACTTCAACTGTTCCTAATTACTTGTTCATTTTTCCTTTTTTAGTTGCCCCTAATTACTTGTCCATTTTGACAAATCAAGAAAGGACAAATTTTTAACCTATTATACCCTCAATTAATTATTTTGAAAAAAGTAGAAATTCTTGAAAATCTTAAATTTTTAATTCATCCACTTCATAATTAATAGGGGTAAAATAATAAACTCACTATGTCAACATCATTTTCTTAATAGGTGTGTCATTTCAAAAGTGGACAAGTAATTAGGGATAGAGGGAGTATTAGTTGGAATTAATAACTGATGAGTATTTTTTTTTATAAAATATAAAAGTTTAAGGTAATTTTTCAAAAATTCCCAAATATTGGAACTTGGTCCAAATACTCTTTTTCTAGGACTTGGGAACTTGAGATATTTGACAAATATATTTGCCAAGTAATAGCATGTTGAATGGCCAAACACCAATTTTCAAGTTCTTCCTAAGTTTTTCTAAATATATTTGGGACCAAACGGGTGGTAAATATCAACATTTATCTCTGACCTTAGTATTGTAAGTTCGAGTAGTGACAAATTCAAAATTTTCATTAAAATCTAAGAAAGTTCAAAAAATAAAAATATAGTTCATATAGTTTGTACTTGCAACCTCAAAGAAAATTTTAAACCCTTAAATCACCCGCATAGCCTTTTTATTGGGTAAAATACATCAAAATACACAGGTTGACAAATTAACCTCTAATCTTATATATATATATAACTTTGTAACATTCTAACTCTTTAAATCTGCCTCTAAATACGAGTCATTAAAAAAAGAAAAAAGTTAGAAGTACCTAAGGAGGAGCTAAGAAAAAGAACGTCTTCCACCTTAAATGGTAGGAGCAAAGAAAAAGAATGACTTCCACCTTAAATGGACCTTACATATTGCAAACTCAAATTAATCAGAGTCCAATACTGATATCAAATATCGAACAAAACTAAAATTAAAAAAAAAAACTTGAAAAATAATAGAAAAGTAAAAGAATTGGCATGATAAACGTTGGCCTTATTATAGAAATGAAATGAAGAAAGAATATTGTGTGTCCTGTGACACGATTGAAAGAGCCGTAGCTACCGTTGCCACCGCCCAAAGCCGCCCCACTTTTTTTAAAAGCTCACCAACCAAACTGGATATGTATTCTACTTTATTTATTTTATATATTTATTCTATTTTACACATAAGCCACATTTTGGCAACAAGCATTGAGTGTGTAGATGCTGACCAACATTTATTCATTTATGATATTTAAAGTTTTGCATTTTTTTAATTTTGTGTTTGATATTTATATTAAAACTTGATTAGATTTGAATTTAAATCGAAGAGTTTCATATTTAGAGATAAAACACTTCCTAACAAAAGCGACTTCGTATCCAGAAAAACTCGAATCCAAAACCTCTTAAGAATGAAGGAGTATTGATCATCACTTTATATAATCTGATCACTCAAAAGATAGTGATAAATAATATTAAATAAATAAATTTTATTGGTAATTTAAAAAAATAGTTCATTACATATTATAACTAAAAATTATATCGATAGTGTAAAAAAATTATTTTTAATAATTAGTATTAATTGATAATAAAAAAATTAAGTTATTCATTACTCGCTTCGTTCCAAAATAAATAATGTGTTTAACTTTGACATAATCCTTAGAGAAACTATTCAATCCAAGAAAATAAGTGTTTTACTAATTTATCCTAATCAAAGAAAAATTAATTAGAGATTCTTGATTAGGTAAACAAAGATAATTTTGGAAGACTAAGATTAATTCCTTCTTGAATATTTTTTGAAAAGAAGGGAGAATAAATTACATAATTAAAATAATATTATACCAGTAAATTAAATCACTATTTTAAAGAAAGGTTTATTTCATCATTTTTCAACGATGCATTTAATTTTTGCGCATAATTTATTAGTCCATTGTCTACTTATGTCAACGTTAACATTTTACTGACGCAACTTTTTCTTCTTTTTTTAAGTGACTTTCTTGTTAACGTTTATAAGTTGGGGAGCTAGGCAAGTGGGAAGTACTGTATAGTTTTGAAGGGATAGAATTATTCGTCCTTAACTAGATATGTTAGGTTTTAATTTTTTTTAAAAAAATTTATATCAAGATGAGTATTTTTCTTTAGTAAATTCCACGTGATGCGAATTAAAATTAGTAACTATTACAAAATAGAAAAAGAGTTGAATATATGCGCATTTATTAGAGTCAACTTTTGGTTCATTATAGCTTCCAAATTTTCCAAATCCCAAGGTTGACGCTGTATAAGTCCAATGTATAAATATGTCTTTTAATTTAGTTTCAAATAATTTTATGTCTTCAATTTTGAACGTGTATAAATATTATTCAAATTTATATAAAATTAAATAGATTAATACACACATTATACGTACGTAGAACGTCACATAGGATATGTTAATTGCCACATAGGGGGTGCCAAGTATGACGTGGATGCCTACTTATTCAATTTCGTAGGAATATAGGCGTCTATTTATCCACATAAAAAGGTAGAGAACATAAATACCAGATAAAGTCGAAACATAAAATTGGACTGACGTTACTCCTAACTGCGCCAACTTTTTGTCTCTTTCTTGTCCTTTTTACCCTTGCTTTCCTCTTCTTCTTCTCCTATGCTATTACACACTTTTAGCTCCTCCATACAACAGTAGGTATAATCACAGCTAAGCGTATCAAAGAGCCAAATTTTTTTTCTTCCAGAGAGATCTAACTGCAAAAATGGGTTGATTTAGAAAAACCCAAATCAAGTAATTAAGGAGTTGTTGTTCACTTTTGCGGCTGATAATCCCACTTTTGATTTCATTTTCATGGTAATTTGGATTTTCCTCCATGATCATCTCAGTTGTTTTTTGTAGCTAAAATCTGTTCAGTTCAAGTTTTTATTGACTTTTAGTCAACCCCTTTATGGATTTTTAGTTAATTCTGGTTCAATCTATGATTTTTGACTTTTGCTTCTGGATTAAGGAACTATTTAACCTAGTTTTTTTCTCCTTTGTTTGATTCAGTGATCTGCAGATTTTGCTTAATTTTTCATGCTAAAAGAGACCATTTTGATTTGATACCAGCTTTTTATGTTAAAATTTTTTGGACTAGACCAAAATTTCATTTTAAACTGTGTTGTTTTGTTCATTAATATTTTGCTTCTTCTTGTTGTTATCTACAGGGACTAATAGAACAAGACTTATAGAATCGATCAGTGAGCATTGAATTGGGTGTTCAAAGTTATAGTATATTTGTTTTGGAAAGCCATATTTTTTTTCCTTGGCTTACATTTGCTGAGTTTGGAGGGAATTTGAGGAGAAATCTGTATTATTTGTAATATAAACTTGGGAAGATGGCTGCTTTGCCGCATCAAGATTCTCGACGTATGTACTCTTGGTGGTGGGATAGTCATATCAGCCCCAAAAACTCAAGATGGCTTCAGGAGAATCTCACAGGTACTGCTGTTTTCTTTCTTTGGTTGTGTACAACTCCTTCATTGTTTGGTTATGCTAGAGTTATCTTAGGAGATATCTAAGTTTTCATCAATGGAAGAATTAATTATTCTAGCTCGACCTTCGTTTCCTTTTAACGAAAGCTTACTTAGCATGCAGCATTGATTTCCTGCCCATGTACCATATGAATTCATTATTGTTTAAGTTGTTGTGGAGATGATTGGGGAGAGCTCTTGGTGAGTTAGATCAAATGTACTACTCCTTTTTTTTTATGGAAGTTCGCGTGATCTCCATTTTATTACAGAAATGGTAACATCATGTTACCAGTATAAAAAGAGTTGCATAAATAGTGACATCTGTTATTCACAAAGTGGAATTGTTGTTTGATTCTTAAGATGCTCTAGATGGCCTTGAAACCTCAACGATTGTGCATTTCAGTTTATAGATTTTGAATATAACATTTCTTGAAATGATTCAGCAACCATGAAAATGTGGATTCTCTTTTTCCTCTTAAGTAATTCTTTCTTATATGCTGTTTCTGAATTACTGCTAATACAATTGTTGTTCACTTTGCTAGATATGGATGTCAAGGTTAAAGGAATGATCAAACTCATAAATGAAGATGCTGATTCTTTTGCAAGGAGAGCAGAGATGTACTATAAGAAACGTCCAGAGTTGATGAAATTTGTAGAAGAATTCTATAGAGCATACCGTGCATTGGCTGAAAGATATGATCATGCAACTGGTGTGATCCGGCACGCCCACCGGACCATGACAGATTTAGGACTTGGAGATGATTCACCTGCAGGTTCTGATCCTCAAACACCAGAGCTATCGCCAATGCTTAGTCTTTTTGACCTTGAAGAGCTGCAGAAAGATGCTCTTGGAGTTGCTGCATCTAATACTCATGATCTCAAGAGCAACGGAGGATTCACAGATGAGTCACACTCAGTGATGAAAAGAAAAGTATTCAAGCAGCGCAATACTTTGTTTGGAGACCAGGGAAGGTTTGGTGACGGCAGGGTTAGGAAGGGTCTGAATTTTAGTGAGTCAGGCGAGAAAGTAGTGCAGACCAATGAGAGCAACAGTTTCCAAACTCGAGCACTTCCAGATTCAGAGCGCATGGTTGAATCTAAGGAGATTCTGAAGTTAAAGAAAGCACTTGCCCAAGTGGAAGCAGAGAAAGAAGCAGGCCTTATCCAGTACCAACAGACATTGGAGAAATTATCTCACCTGGAGTCAGAAGTTTCTCGTGCCAGAGAAGATTCCCGAGGATTTGGTGAACGAGCAAGCAAAGCTGAAGTTGAAGCCCAGACCTTAAGGGATGCACTTTCTGCATTGGGAGCTGAAAAGGAAGCTAATCTTAAGCAGTATCAGAAGTCCTTAGACATGATTTCTGAGTTGGAGAATACTGTGTCCCATGCACAAGAGAACTCTGTTGCAGTTGGTGAAAGAGCTAGCAAGGCTGAACTTGAAGGCCAAACTTTAAGAGAAGATCTTGCAAATGTAGCAGCTGAAAAAGATGAAGCTCTTAAGCAGTACATGCAATCTCTTGAGATGATAGCAAATCTGGAGAACAAATTGCAGTGTGCTGAAGAAGATGCCAAAAAATTAACTGAGAGAGCTGAAAAAGCAGAAAATGAGATTGAATTTCTCAAACAGGAAATCCTAAAATTCACTGGGGAGAAAGAAGCTGCAGCTCTGCAGCTCCAGCAATGCTTGGAAACCATCTCCACTCTAGAGCATAAGCTTTCTTGTGCCAAAGAGGAGGCCCAAAGGTTGAATGCAGAGATCAATAACGGAGTTGCCAAGTTAGAAGATGCAGAAGAGCGCTGCCTTTTGTTAGAAAAATCCAATAAATCTTTTCATTCTGAGCTGGAATCTCTGACACTGAAGATGGGTGTGCAAAATCAAGAGCTTACAGAAAAGCAGAAGGAATTGGGAACGTTGTGGACTTGTGTACAAGAAGAACGTTTGCGTTTTGTTGAGGCTGAAACTGCTTTCCAAACTCTGCAGCATCTTCATGCCAAAGCTCAGGAAGAAATGAGGGCTCTTGCTTCAGAGCTTCAGAATCGGTTACAGGTGTTGAAGGACTTAGAAACGCATAATCAAATTTTGCTGGGTGAAGTCCAGAAGGTTAAAGAGGAGAACAAGAGCCTCGGTGAAATAAATGTATCTTCAGCTATATCCATGAGGGATATGCAAAATGAGATATCCAGCTTAAGTGAAACGAAGGGGACACTCGAGCTAGAGGTTGAGCTTCGAATGGACCAAAGAAATGCTCTTCAGCAAGAAATCTACTGCCTTAAGGAAGAACTTAATGATCATAACAAGAAACTATTATCTATTGTGACACAGGTGCAGGCAGTGGGCCTTGATCCAGAATGCTTTGAATCATCTGTGAAGGAGCTGCAACATGAAAAGTCAAATCTTGGAGAAACCTGTGAGAGGGAAAGAAGTGAAAAAATAGCTCTTCTGGAGAAGCTACAAGTGTTCGAAGAGCTTCTTGAGAAAAACTCCATTCTGGAAAACTCTCTGTCAGATTTGAGTGCTGAACTAGAAGCTGTGAGAGGCAGTTTAAAGGCATTAGAAGACTCTTGTCAATCTCTTCTACAGGAGAAATCTGCACTTCTCAATGACAAAGTTACTTTAACTGGTGAGTTACAGGTAACAATTGAGAATCTGGAAGAAGTCTCAGCTAAGAATACTGTTCTGGAAAATTCCCTTTCTGATGCTCATGCGGAACTTCAAAGCTTAAAGGTAAAATCAAAGAGCTTAGAGGAATCATGTGAAGTACTAGTCAAAGAGAAAGCAGAGCTTGGTCATGAAAAGGAAAATCTATTTTCTCAGTTGCAAGCTGCACAAATTGCACTGCATGATCTAGAGGGAAAGTATTCAGGACTGGAACAAAGACATTCAACCTTGGAGAAAGAGAAGGGATTGACACTTCGTGCATTTGAAGAACTGAGGGTTTCTTTGGATGCAAAAAACTGTGAACATGACAGTTTTGTCCACACGACTGGGGTACGGTGGGCTGGCATGGAATCAGAAATGCATGTTTTGCAGGAAGAATGTCAATTAAGAAAGCAAGATTTTGATAAGCTTCTAGAAAAAGCTATTGAGTCTGACATTCTCAACTTCACCTTACAGACATCTTCCCAAGATCTTGAAGGAAAGGGCTCTTCTTTGCTGGGTGAGTATCAGAAGCATTTTGAAGCATCTACATTTTCTAAAACTTTGATTTCTGATTTAAAGCAGAAGAATGTTGAACAAAAAATGGAAATGACATCCTTGTTTGATCAAGTTAGTATTCTGAGAAATGGGATATTCAAGTTGCTGAAGGCTCTTGATATTGTTCCAAACCATGCATGTCAGGACAGGAAAGACCAAGTACATCTTGACCAGATTTTTCATAGAGTTGAAGTTTCTAAAGAATCCTTCAACAAAACTGAGGAAGAAAATCATCGGAGGGCTATTCAGATGAATGTTCTTGTCACATTGCTGGAGCAAATAAAATTAGAGGTGGAGGCTCTTGATGCTGAAAAAACAATTATTAGCCAGGAGTCAAATTTCAAATCGGAGCAATTATTGGCGTTGCAGAGTGAAGCCGCTGCACTCAAGGAGGTTAGTGAAGAACTGAAATTGAAAATAATGGAGACAGGTCATAGAGGGGAACTTCTAGAAATTGAAAATTGTAACCTGGCAAAAGCATTGCAGTTGGCAGAAGATGAGTTGAAGACTGTTAAAAGTATGATGGATCAGCTCAATTTTCAAGTAGTTGCTAGCAAAAATCTGATGTCTGAAAAGGACACTGAGCTTCAAGGAATGGAACAGAAGCTTTATCTTACTGAAACTGAGAAAGCTGTGTTGCATCAAATTTTGATGAATGAAGTCGCTGCACTCAAAGAGGGTAGTGAAGAACTGAAGTTGAAAATAAGGGAGAAAGATCGCAGAGGGGAACTGCTAGAAATTGAAAATTGTGACGTAGCAAAAGCATTGCAGTTGGCAGAAGATGAGTTGAAGACTCTTAAAAGTATGACGGATCAGCTCAATCTTCAAGTAAATGTTGGCAAAAATCTGTTGTCTGAGAAGGACACTGAGCTTCAGGGAATGGAACAGAAGCTTTATCTTACTGAAACTGAGAAAGCTGTGTTGCATCAAATTTTGATGAATGAAGTCGCTGCACTCAAAGAGGGTAGTGAAGAACTGAAGTTGATAATAAGGGAGAAAGATCGCAGAGGGGAACTGCTAGAAATTGAAAATTGTGACGTAGCAAAAGCATTGCAGTTGGCAGAGGATGAGTTGAAGACTCTTAAAAGTATGACGGATCAGCTCAATCTTCAAGTAAATGTTGGCAAAAATCTGTTGTCTGAGAAGGACACTGAGCTTCAGGG
>JAJOOR010013730.1:0-11153 GCA_036250505.1 Solanum acaule | reverse complement strand
CGAACGACCAGGTGACCGAACTGTCAGTCCCAGCAAGTCATAAATGACTTGGGATCGCTATAGGAACGCTCTAAACGACACACAGAAGGCAAGACACAGAAATGACCATGAGGGTCATTACAGTATTATTTGTGGGATTCAGGTGGAGTGTGGGCGTGCTTAGTGCCTGAAAATACAACTTGTTATAACTATAGGAGAAGTCCGTAGAGCATATTCAGACGGAAGTTGTTATGTCTTGGTGCTGTTTTCTCATCTCTCTTCTTCTATATTCTCGTCTTTTTTTGCTGTCACCAAGCAAAAAACTGCAATTCCCTTTCTTGCCACACTTTCTACCTACGCTTCAGTGCAAAAAGACGATTAATCAACAAGTCAAATAAGGGCAATAACCGACTCTCAGTATGAATTTTCTTGAAAGCAAGAACTCTATATTTCCATGGTAAAAGAGTTCCAGAGACTGCCAACTGCTGCCATCTTCTCAGATGTTGCGATTTCAGGTCACTTATCTCAATCTTTGCTCTAAGCCTCTTCTGTTTCTCAATCTCAAGAGCTTTCAAAGATTTTTTTTTCAGTTCTCTTCCCTGTTTGGTGTTCCAATTTCAGGGCTGTTTTTTCTTTAAACAAAATAAAATTGAACATGTTTACTTACCTTTGGGAACTTAGCTAATCTATGCAGTTGAGCACCTCTCACTCTAATTTCTACTTGCATCTCAGTGAAATCGGGGTTTGTTATAAGTTTATAAAATCTGAGATCTCAAATTTATCATTCAAGATCGTTTTGTATCATGTTCTTATCAGATTCCTTAAGTCATATGTGATCAAAATGCCGCTATGACTTGTTCGAGTTTAGGTATAGTTTACATTATGAACGCAAAAGGAAATAATTCATGCCTAAGTCTATGATTGGTTGTTAGTTTGCTTTCATTTGTATGAAGCCTAAATGTCTGAATCAGCCTACTAGTTATTTGTATTCCCGGAATTTTGTTTCTAGCAAAGCTATTAAGTGTGAGTTTTTGTTATTCTTCATCCTGAATCAGCTTGTTTGAAAGTCGTTGCATCTGTTCGCTTTTGTTTATATTTTGTTTTTGACTTTAAGCATCAGATCCTTCATGGTTTGTTACTGTTGGATATCGTCTTCGAATAGGTGTAGGAGTCTCTACTAATTGGTATGTTCGACTAAGGTGTCATGTGCTGCTTTACTAATCGTGATCTTTCATTTGTTTGCTCATTTTCTGAAATGGTAGGCTAGCTTTCTGTTAAATGTTTTAACAAATCAGAATCTGTCCGATAGATGTGTTTTATTAGTTTGTCAATTGATTGAAACTATTGCAAGTGTCCGGTGCTTATTCGGGTCCATTGGGTAGGATTTTAACTTTGGTTTGGATTGTTTTAAGTACCTATAAAATGTCTAATCTATGTGTTCCATGTAACTCATCCTTAATGTTTTCCAATTTGATTTGAATGCCCGGATAGACATAGTCATAGCATGTTAGGTTTTTAGAGAAGAGTTTAATGTTCCTGTGAAGATAAAGGTTCCATAAGATGTGCTCAACTAGACATCATCGAAGCAAGGGAAAAACTAAAGCTATCCCTTGGCGAGGAGATATTTGTTAGGTTGGGTTTTTGTGACATGGGAGAGGTAGTAGCAGAAAATCAATGGAGTTGTTTGGGTGCTTGCTTCATCTAGAAATTTTCTGAATCCCTCCAATCACAGAAATTAAATTCAGAGTCGTAATGTTGGTAATATGCATGTGAGTAAAGTCAATTTCATTGTTCAAGTCGATGAAAATGATGAACAAGTTCATTGAATATTGTTTGGTAAAATCTGTTGGTTCAACTAAAATGGATTTTAGATTTTTCTATGGAACACGTTGGTATATATAATCCAATTGTACATGTGAAATAACACCACAAACATCACTAGGGAGATGTAAGATGACATATAGCTATTTGATGACCTATATATCATATCAATTAAGTTTCTTTAGAAGATAAATTATACTACATAAATAAGGTAAAAACCTTACTTGAAGACAAAAGGACAAAAAAAAATCTTTTAAATTATTTTATTTGAAGTGTTCGTTGTTATCATTAAGAAAAAAAAAATTATACTAGTAAATTTATATAAATATCATTCAACTGTAAGAATTATATAATACTAAAAATATCATATATAATTATATGGTTTTTAAAAAATATCATGTAATTAATATATGATTTTTATAAAAATTAAAGACAAAATGATAATAAGACTTCAATAAAAATTAAGGACAAAATTTACAAACTTGAATAACATGCCTACAAATTGATATTAGATACCGGTTCACCAAATCTAGGGATTTCTCGTTAGGTTATTATACAAGGCGGCTGGGATCGGAACGGGTTGAGATAGATTTGTCGATGGCGCAAAAGATGCCTGATTGGTCGGAAGTTCCACTTGATCTGTTGGTTTCGATAGGTAGATGTTTGAATCTGATTGAAGACTACCTAAATTTTGGCTCTGTCTGCAAGTCCTGGCACTCTGTGGCCACCAAGAACAATTTTAACAATGACTTGTCTAGAGCTCCTTGGTTGATGCTAGCGGAGGAAGAGGATAATGAGGTTCGGAAATTCTTCAGCCTCTATAATGGCATGATTTTGAACAAGAGGATCCCCAAAGCTAGCAGAAAACGATGTTTGGAGTCTATGGGTTGGCTTATCACGGTAGGAGAAGAGGGTGAAATTAGTCTGCTCCCTTCTCTGATGTTCAGATTGAATTACCCCATCAAAATACAACAGTAAACTACCACAACCATCAGATTGACCCACTGACTTGCTTTATTGGTAAGGCAGTTTTGTCAGCTAGTCCTTCTCACACATCCGACTACCTTCTCATGGTCATTGACGGAAACCAGAGGTTCCTCAGTTTCTGGAGACCTGGAGATATTAGATGGACTAGAGTTAAATGTGAAGGAATCAATTACTGTTTTTTTACTGATATGATATTTTTTAATGACCAAATTTATTCCGTGGATTATTCAGGCTGTCTATTAGTTTGTGATGTTGCTGATGTTGTTGGCCCTGAACTCACTAAATGTCATATCCTAGCTCAGATACCAACGGAACCTCAAGATATGCCAGAGCACTTATACATCCTAGAATCACTAGGATCATTATTTGTAATTGTGCGATATGGTGTTCAACTTAGGTTAGTCCAAGAAGATTGCGACAGGGTTCCATTAACGATCATCCCAATCATACAAATCATCCAAGAAGAAGAAGAAATAAGAGAAGATATGGTTTGTGAGGATATAACATATGGGACAACAAATTTTCGAGTTTTCCAGGTTGATTTAGCTGCTGTCAAAATGACAGAAACCAGGGAATTAGGGGACGCAGCTTTTTTTCTAGGTGCTAATGCTTCTCTTTCAGTCCAAGCTTCTCGATGTCCAGGAATCAAGCCCAATCATATTTATTTTACAGAAGATTTTTATGAAACATACCTCTCCTATGAAGAAGGAGGAGGCTTGGACATGGGGGTGTTCAACTTAGCAGATGGCAGCATCCAGCCGCACTACAACAGTGTTTCCCTTAGTCGATTTTGTCCTCCAACTTGGGTAACACCAACTCCGTATTGAGTCATACATACTCATCCTTTATTTATTCTGTTTGTTAGGTTACTTTTTAAGCTTTTAATTTAAATAATTACTGTCATTTACTTTCAAAACTGGTTGATGTACCTTTCTTATTTTCATATAATTGGACAAAATATAATCCAATTCGTTATTATACTTCCGCTACAGGAAATTGTTCAAGATCTAATGATCCTCAACTGGATAGATGAACTTTTTTTTCTTCTTCTTTTCCTTCCTGTAATGAACTGAAGAGAAAGAAGTTGCCCGACCTGATATTGAGATGTAGTCACCATTATACAATTTATATAAAACTGAAAGTTAGAATTTATATAAAACTGAAAGAAGTAGGCGGTGTTACCATCCTCTACCTGTCTATAGAAAAGAAAGAGAGTATACGATGCTTTCTCTTACTATGCTTTAATTTTTAAGTGTTTTGAAACTAATCCTTCAACTGCTTCAAGTCCTAATATAGTGAGTTTCGTGCAGAAAGACCAAAATATATGACGAAGATGTGTGTGATGATTGAAGAGACTGTCTAGTGATGCTTCCTTTGAATGTATCCCCTCTGAATCCTCTTCTTGATATATATATTTTATTATATATCCTTTGAACTTATCCAACCCATCCCAGTGACCGATGTTTCAACAGCCTCGACCTTGTAAGAACTTTCATGTATTCCAACAGCTTCGACCTTGTAAGAACTTTCATGTATTCCTTCCCCAGCATATCTAGCTGCAGCTTAAAGTAAATCCTTGAATCTCAATTTCTTCGCCAAGAGAAACTGAGAAAAGTTGATGAGACCTGTTGTGAACTCAGTGAGTGACTTTGCAGAGAGAATATTATTTGTGGGATTCAGGTGGAGTGTGGGCGTGCTTAGTGCCTGAAAATACAACTTGTTATAACTATAGGAGAAGTCCGTAGAGCATATTCAGACGGAAGTTGTTATGTCTTGGTGCTGTCTTCTCATCTCTCTTCTTCTATATTCTCATCCTTTTTTTGCAGTCAACTGCAATTCCCATTCTTGCCACACCATCTACCTACTTGTCTGTCACAATTTAAAAGAAGCTTCAGTGTAAAAAGACACTTAATCAACAATTCAAATAAGGGCAATAACTGACTCTCAGTATGATTTTTCTTGAACGCAAGAACTCTATATTTCCATGGTAAAAGAGTTCCAGAGGCTGCTCACTGCTCCCATCTTCTCAGCTGTTACGATTTCAATCTTTGCTCTAAGCCTCTTCTGTTTCTCAATCTCAAGAGACAACCTGTGTCTTTGGAGGAGGGTGTATAGTGGGGCGCTGAGTTTTCGAGGTGGCAGAACATCCAGCACATATGACTAAGGTGAGCCTATGCAATAGCCTATGCCTATCCAGCACAAGATTTGCCTTCTAAAGATACCACAGGAAGTCTTGAGATGGTTTATATTGTTAGAGGTAACCATTTGATTTCACTTTTCTTATGTTGTACAACAACAATATATAGTTGTCGTTTTACAACAATAGTATGTAGCATACCTTGCTTGATTTCCATTTTTATCTTTGAAGTCACTTTTTATTCCCATCAACTTGCACCTTTCATGTTCCAAGTATCCCAGCAAAAGACTGTTATCACTGATATCTCATTCGGAGGAAGAGAGACAACAAATCAAACTGGAAATTATCTAGCAAGAAATTTTTGAAAATTCGGATCTTAAGGGAATAGAAATCTCATGACAGCTAATAAGTTGAAGGCATTACAGAGAGCTGCTGCTTCAACAGCTCTTATCAAGTGTGTTTGATGGTTACTACAAAGAGCATAGAACAGCTTTGTAAGTTATTGGTATATCTTTTTCTATTGTAAAAGTGTTAGTGGCAAAGTTTTCACTAAATGCTTGTATACACTTTATTTTTGAATGTTTACGGACTTACAGAAATGATAAGTTTTTCCATGTTTGCACGAATCGAAGATTAACAATATGAGTAATTGGCCAAACGATTTTCAGAGTTTATTTTTCTCTTTAGCTTTTGATGGAACACTTTTTCATATCCAAGTATAATTTTTCAATCCCCATATTATGTTTGGCTTATTCCTTATATGGTAGGGGAAATGATCAAAATGGTCCTTAATGTATGGGCTTTGATTCCATTTGGTCCTTAATATATGAACTTCATGGAAATGGTCATTTATGTATCATAAAAATTGTGATCAATTTGGTCCTTAACCCTAAAATTAATATTTTATTTTATTTTTGCCATCAAAATACACGGAATATGTAAAAGATGCGCTCGTTCAAGACTTTCCTTCCCCTGTTTCCAAAAATTTCAAAAGGGCACATCAATATTTTTTTAACCAAAAGGGTAAAATCGCTCCTGACGGAGCAATTTCTTCTAATGTGAAAACATAAAAATCGCTGCCGGTCCAAATTTTTTTTTAACAACGCTGCCCAAGCAGCGTTTAAAAAATAGAAATAGCTGCTATAGTAGCCATTTTCTTAAAAAAGTTTAAATTTTTTTTATTAAAAATTCCTGAGGCGAGGACTACTTAAAAAAATTATGGGAAATCGCTGCCGTGTAGAAAAAATTTCCCAATTGAGTTACTTTATAATTTTTTATTGTATACTTTTTGATTGCTAGCAGCAATTGGAAAATAATAATAATAATTCTTATTGAAATCGCTGCCTTGGCAGCGATTATTTTAAAAAAAAATTAACTAAAATCGCTACACGTGAAGCGATTTCCCATTATTTTTTTAAGCAGTCCTCGCCTCGGGAATTTTTAATAAAAAAAAATTAAAACTTTTTTAAGAAAATGGCTGCTATAGCAGCTATTTCTATTTTTTAAACGCTGCTGGGGCAACGTTGTTAAAAAAAATTTCACAGCAGCGATTATAAAGAAAAAAGAAAAAAGAAATGGACCGACAGCGATTTTTATGTTTTTTAAAGGAGTAACGACATCAATTTTGTCAGGAGCGATTTTGCCCTTTTGGTTAAAAAAAAATTGATGTGCCCTTTTGGAATTTTTGGAAACAGGGGAAGGAAAGTCTTGAACGAGCGCATCTTTTACATATTCCGTGTATTTTGACGGCAAAAAAAAGAAGAAATATATTAATTTTAGGGTTAAGGACCAAATTGATCACAATTTATGATACATAAAGGACAATTTCCATCAAGTTCATATATTAAGGACCAAATGGAATCAAACTCATACATTAAGGACCATTTTGATCATTTTCTCTTATATGGTATCTCAACTCTATTTTAGTGGGGTATTAGAGGTCTCTATGATTGTTGATAATGCATAACGTAATTTTATGGATATAACATAGACTGCTACTCCCAAAAATAACAATAATATCGCAACTAGCGTAATACCACAAGTGAGTGATGTGAAATTGGTGAAGTGTACTAAAATATTATCTCTATCCATAATTTTTATGGGGTAAAAAGGTTATTTTAAATAAACTTTCGACTCGAAACGAGTGTATTCAAAGCACAAGTAATGACAATACAAGATTAACAAAGAAAATGAAACATGTAATAGTAAAAAATGAAGTGATAAAATACAAACTAAGACCATCTCCAACCCCACTCTATTTTACTCTCTATTCTCTATATTTGGAGAGTAAAATAGATAATGAGCTCTCTAATCACCCTCTAAATAACTCTCTATTCTTCATTTATAGAGAAGTGAATAGTAGTTTTCACTTTTTTCATTATTTTATTATTATTTCTATTATTTTGCAGTTAACATATTATTTTTCATATAAGACCATTAATTAAATCTCTAATATTAGTAATTCATTTTAAATGTAATATAATATTTTAAAAAAATATATTATTTAATATATACTACTTTCATTCCGAATTAATAATGTTTCAATTTTTTTAATTTTTGTCACTTTAATATAGTTTGATATCATTATTAATTTTCACTATGAAGAATGCACAAAATTAAAATGAAAGATGAAAATTTTAATTTAAAAATACAATACATGACATACTAATTTAAATACAAGATAACAATACATAACATAATAATTTTATCACAACGATAATTTAGTAATCCGGTAGGTCATTTTTCAGATTTAACAATATTTGGAAAAAAATAGTGTATGATCCACATAATTAGTCTAGTTGTGATTGTGGTTGTGCTTGTTGATTTCTTTTTTCAATTATTCGTAGTTGTTCTTGTTGCATGAAAATATCCGATTTGAACAATCTTTAGCTAGACATAAAATAATCAAGGTAAAAATGCTCATTTTAAAGTCCGTAATGCATTAATAGAGCATTTATGGGAGCAATGTAATAATCTTGCAAGTAAAGTATTTATGTAATTATATTTCATTAATAATTTCACTTTTATTTGAATTGTCTATTAATTTGTATATTATTTAATATTAACTAGCAATTTATGTTATTTATAAATTTAGGAAAAAATATAATTTTATATTAAGTAAAGAATTTGAAAAAATAAATTTTTATATTACATGAAAATTATATAAAGTGATTATTTGGAAAAAAAGGAAATAAAGGGTGTATTTTATGAAATAAGCAAATAAGATGAAATAGAAATAATAATATAATATTGAAGAGAGAGAAAAAGATTATTTTTTAGAGAGTAAAACAAAGAATTTAGTTGGAGTTGGTTGTTTGAAAAAATAGAGAACTCTATATTTGGAGAGTAAAATAAAGATTAGGGTTGGAGATGCCCTAATAATACTACTAAATTAGGAGATCAAATGAGAAAAATAGTCTAGCCCCTATCTTTCTCACATAAAAATACGAAAAACTCGCTACATACCTTCCCATCTTGGATCATGTATTAATAAGTTGGAGATGTATCGTGTCTTGTCTAATTACTTTCATATATAGTTTTTTTTCGTCCTATCCCCCTCTCATAATATCTGATATAGCGAGCCTCTCAAATTCTTTTTGATGTATCCATACACATATATCCGCACCCCTTCTATTTATATAAATAATCACGTATTCAAATAAGTTCAATCTCAATTTTCTTATTTTGTTTGCCATGGAGGTAATTCCAAAAAACCATTTTAAAAATATAGAGAAAATAATATAATTATAGTTCTTCATGTTTAAGGTAGATTCAAAAATTAACCATTCAATATTTTTTATATTTATAAGCGACTTTGATTCTTAAAGTTCATCAAATCAGTATCTTTGATTTCTATCAAATAATAATAATAATAATAATTAACAAATGCAAAATATTAGATTTAATGAAAAAAATGTTTTAACATAGACTCACATTTGGAGGTGTATTATATTGTTTTACCATTCTTAGTATACTTTAGATATTGTAGCCCGTGCTAGCATGGATCTAATATATGTTAATTTTTTTTGTTTCAATTTATGTGATATAAATAAAATATGAGAGTCGAGCAATTTTTTTATATAATTTATAAATATTTTAAGTTATTAATTATTGTGATTTATAATATTTTTATATAATTTTCAAATAATACATGTAATTCTTTCTTTCTCAATTTATATGGCACCGATAGAATTTCGAGATTCAATCAAACTTTTTATTTCATTTAATGTTTTTAGTAGTCAATATTATGATTTATAATACTTTTATGTCACTTTCAAATAAGATAGGTCACTCCTTCTATCTCAATTTATGTAACACTAATAGACAAGAGTCAATCAATTTTTTGATGTCTTTTAAATTGTTAATTATTGTTATGTGGCACAAAAAAAATTTGGAAGTCATCAAATTTTTATTTGACTATATAATTTTTATATTATTAATTATTGTGATTTATAATATTTTTTACGTAATTTCTAAATATTTAAGTTATTAAAAGATTTTTTTTTAAATATTTAAGTGACTAAAATGCCCCTTAATAAATTGCTTAAAGGTGTATATATAAAGGATGATTAATCTACCGAAAGCATAAATGATTATTTTCGTTAGTTTCTCATAGAAAGTAAATCACAGAGTTTGGGCAAGCAAGCTCCATTAAGCCCCATTCGGAGTTTCAAAATTTACAGGCCAAAACCCTTCTACCGGTTCCTTGACGGAGCACAGTTTCCGTTGGCCCGCCAATTTCAAACGCCGCCGGACTTGTCGACTCTTCCGTTGAACTTGATTCCTTATCTCCGGTGAATTTCTGGCAATTTATTGGTAAGTTCCCAATCCTTCTATGTCGCTAGACCTATATGTCCCTTTCCCAGCTTGCAATAGACAAAACCCTAATTCACTTGTTTCTTGTATGTTATTTTACGAGATAACTTCTTGATTTGTTCTTGATTTGTTTTACATGTGTGATGGATTTACAATGTGATAGTGAACTCAACACGGTTCAATTAGTTCTCAATCTCTTCCTTTCTGAATATGTACTTCAAGAGAAATCAAGAAAATGAAAGATGAATGTTTATCATCGTACTATGATGTTCAATTCTTCATAAGAAACTTATATTTTTAAGTAAGTCACCAAATCTTTCTAGATATATCAGATAATGGGTTTCAGTCCCGCCAATTCAATAGTGTTTACATGTAAATTGCTTTGTGTCAACAGGGTTTTGATTTTCCAGCTTACAGTGTTTAGTGTTAATGTATTAATGAAGTTGCAAGTATGTTAATTTTATCAGCTAGTAGTTGTATAGTCTTTATTGTCGACTAATCCACGTGAGTTATTCTAGAGGGGCTATAGTTTAGCTATTTGCAATGGACCTTCTGGATTATGAGATTTGACTACTTGAAATGGTAAATAAGGAATTTTGCTTTTGATTCTACCACCTCTTATTATCATTGAACTCTGATGGAAATTAGTTTATTTTCCCTCTCCTTAAAATAGGGGGTTTGAAAAATGGAGTTGGCATTTATTATCGAGTTAGTCTCTTGTTGAGATTTTTGATTTTTTAACATACGGTTTAAACTACCTTATGGGTCCTTTGTGATGTTGTTCTGCACTCAATTAGTGTATTCTTGAAGGACAGTCCCTGATTTGGTGGCCTCACTTTACTGGTATTTTTTCCTGACTTTTTTGCATGACAGACAATGAACCACTACTTATGATTTATGGCATTCTGATTGAAATTTTAATACACAAAATACTGTCTGTAGTATTTCAAGCTGAAAAGTTTGTTTTATTACAATAAGGAATGCACCTAAGTATGGTTGCAAATGAGTGGTTGGGTAGAGTTTGTGCGAGTTAAAAATGGGTCACAGCCCAATCCATCCATATTTGTAGGTCAAAAATGGGTTGGGTGACTAATGGGTTGACCCATTTTATACATATATGAGAAATCATTTTATTTTTAATGAGGAATATGTCACCCAAATAAGAGATATAAGAACTATAATGATATAGAAGAACTTAGAAAATAAACTTACTTCAAAAGCAATTGAAATAACTCAAAATTACCTTTGGAATTGTACGGGTACAATTTAAGATCAAAATACTCTTTCCAGCATGTTGTGTCGAGGATCCATAATGGAGAGGTAGGAACTCTAGCAATGTTGATACAAAGATGCATATTAGTAAATCTAACTTCCATTGTTGTGTATTTTGTTGCCTAATGCAGTAAAAAATGGG
>JAJOOR010013729.1:0-19152 GCA_036250505.1 Solanum acaule | reverse complement strand
AACTTTTTTAATTAGCGTTTTATTGAAGCAGCTCTTTTTATTCACTAAGATATTTTCTCCCGTAATATTTTCCTAACCAAACAATTACTTAAAGTACAACAAAAGTAAATGATTAATTTTAGATTGTCTATCATCTATAATATAAGACGTACCTAACCTATATGTACAACTACTTCGATAAATTAATATACTCTGACTTCTAAGCATGTTATAGATGATAGACAATCTAAAATTAATCATTTACTTTTGTTGTACTTTAAGTAATTGTTTGGTTAGGAAAATATTACGGGAGAAAATATCTTAGTGAATAAAAAGAGCTGCTTCAATAAAACGCTAATTAAAAAAGTTTAGTTAGAGCAAATCGTATTAAGAAAAAAAGAGTACAACATGTGTTTTAACTTTTTATTATGAAAATCTTGGTTCAAATATCTAAGTCTTTATATTTCAATATTGTATAACTATCTTTAATTTTCAATCGTTGAAGTTGGTATAAATTTATTGAATTATCACTTAATAAATTTGTTGCACATCAATATCATCATTTTTCAATAGATCGCATAAAGAATAATTTTGATAAAATGTGTTTCATTAATTATATATATATATCTTCTTTTATGAAGTCTCTATTTAATTGGGGTATGCGTGCAATTATATTGTCTTCATACACTTTAAACCACATCTTTAATTTCTCGAATGAAAGTGAATTATTATATTATTTCAATTTACAAAAAAAAAGAAAGTGTTTATTAGCCAATTTAATTTTGAAAATATCTAGAAAGATATGAATGTTAAAGAGGTAAACATCAATAATCTTTTCTTGTGAAGTTATATGACAATATCAAAACTCAGATGGTCCAAGTTTGGCCGCCTAACTCAAACAGTCACACTTCAACATTAGGACATCACTCTACTTTAAATACACTTTGTGCTTCGCCGTCTTTCCTTCTTACACCAAGTTGAGTAAACTAAAACATTTTTATTTCTCCGGTTAGAATAATTTTTTTTAGAAGAATGTGGAAGTTGAAGGTTGGTGAAGGAGGTAGTCCATGGCTTCGAACGTTAAACAGACACATAGGGAGGCAGGTGTGGGAGTTTGATCCAAACCTCGGGTCTCTGGAAGACCTGGTAGAGATAGAGAAGTTTCGCACAGAGTTTCACAACAATTGTTTTGAAACTAAACACAATTCTGATCTTCTTATGCGTCATCAGGTGGAGTCATCACACTTAAGTTTGCCGCATGTTCTTGTCCTTATGTTCTTTTTGTTATTATTTCCTTCAATTTAATTATTTTTTAGTTCATTTAAATATATTTATTTTTGACAATTTTCTTATTTCAATTTTTCATTTGACATATTCAATATCATAAGATTAAATGATATTTTGATATACTATACATATAATACTAAAAATACTTGAAAAACTACGGTCAAAACCAATAGACTATGACGTTGTTTTGGTCAAAATCAATGAAAAAGTGACGCAGTCACTTTCGTCGCTTTTGTCCTCATCGCTTTTCTCGAAAAGCGACGGACAACGTCTTTTTGGAATGACCGACTGCGTCGTTTTTGTTGTTATTTTTTTTAATCTTTGGAATAAGTGACATACGACATCATTTTTTTTAAAAAAAACGATAGACAAAATTAAAGGACATTGATCGTAGCTTTTCTGCAATTTTTTGAGCAATTTATGTTGCCTATTTGCACATAAATTACAATTTCATATATATTCAATGCATAATTTCAAATTTAAATTCAATTGTGGTGTATTTAAAATAAGTTAATCTAAACAAATATCAAAATAAGTGAAGAAAATCAAATAAAACATAAAAAATTAAAACGTTAAAATTTAAAGGACGCTTTTAAAAAAAAGATACACGTAATTTTTTTTTAAAAAGTAATTAAAAGTGAAAAGATAAGAAATTAATCAAAGAGAAAAGAAAAATACAAAGTTTAAAGTGAGGATGAAACTAAAATAAATATTTTACAAAAAAAATATGAAAAGAATAAAAAAAAAAAAAAGTTTTAATGTTAATAATTATGTGTACTAACTAATTGTAAATAGACCAATTAAAAAATAATATGTTTTTAGTTTTTTTGGTCTTCACTTGCTTTCAAGAGAGTATGCACACTCTCTCTAGCGCATCAACTTTTGAGGCGTATTTATTTTATTTTAAAATAGTTTAGGGGGTAATATGACCCTCTTTAAGTTTAGGTGTGTCACTGCGATTTCGGTCATAGTTTAGGAGGTACTTATGCATTATCCCTACATTCAATTCAACCCATTCATAACAAACCAAACAATAAACATAATACACATAATATAATAACAAACTTCATTAAACATTCATAAACACTAAATCATAATTCAAAGACTTATAAAGTCTTTAAAATTAGACACAAAAAATCATATAAGTTCACTAAAGGGATGCTAAAGGGTGGAGTCTATGTATTTGGCTTCTTCATCATTTTTGGTGTCCTCGCTAGCAAAGGACCCTCTTGAAGAACGGGACGTACTATCATATTACCTTTTTCATTATTCCCCTTTTTTATTATTAATATTAATCAATGAACAATCCGACCCATCACTAATTTTCATTCCTCCCCAACACATACAACACGAAAGTACAATATTCTACAAGCTTAACAAATTAAAGGTCTAGAAGTTCACTTGTGTCAATAACCCAAATAATCACTCTGGCACATGAGCTTTCCCCTTCTGAATGGTATCCAAATCGACTTCCAACATAAGACTTCAAATCCATGAAACAACTCTGTATTTGAAAATGATGACTCACCTAGACCAAATTTCTCATTTCGGAACTGATGAAATTCCACTTTGAGACTTGAAACTCCGATTGACACCAAAAAACACTTTTGACCACTTTAAACCTTCCAAAACTCAAAACTTTCAAAAATCATAGCTTTTCAAAATATTCACAAAATCAACTTCACAAACTGATCAGAAATGACTCGAAGCGACTATTGGGAGGGGTAAAACAATAATTTTACAAAAATTCTAAAAATAACCTTCCTAATCATTACATTTCCACTTTAAATTCAAAATAAATCATAAACACTTTAAAATCAAAAGAAGTTACAAGTCTCATACAACAACAAAATTGTATTTCACATTTTTTTCAATACTAGTTATGAGGAACGTGTGTTGCACATTTGTCTCTTACTGGTTTATAAAATTTGTACAAACATAATTTTATGTTGATGGTTATTTATCACATGATAAATTTTTATAGATATGCCAAAACTTGCATTGATTAATATGTATATGTATAAAACTTACATTTGCATCCAAAAGAAAAATAGAGATTCGAAATATAGTCTTCTAGACTAAGACATATTCTAGTAAATATCTAGATGTTTTCTCTATACAAACACAACCAATTATGTTAATATTATAATTTTATTTTTACTTATTTGTTTGACAACTAAGAGATACTAAAATATGTAAAATCAATTAAGATTATATAACACCAAAGTTAATAATATGAATATTAGCTTTAAATTTAAGAATAAAAATATACAACATTATGGGGTATTATTTTCTATAAATATTATAATAACAAGAGTATATCATCATTTTTTTATTTTTTTTTATTTTTATCTTACTGTCTACTTTAATTTTCTTTTTCATCTCTTACTACGTACAAATGGATACTTCCCACTTTGTGCCTACATTCATTCAGATTCTTCAATTTCCAAGTTTATGAAAAATTACCCCTAAATCATTTTTAAACTAAAACTCTTAGTATTTTAATTTTTAATATAAATTTAAAAGGTTCCAATACAAAGGGAAATGACATAAGAAGAAAACTATATTGACACAAGAGTTCACGTAGCTTCAGATCAAAATTATTGTAGAACTCACGATCCTTATTTTCTTTCTTTTTTTATTTTACCCCATGATAAGCTTCAACTGAAATTACAAAATGATCTTGTATTGTTAATGCCTTGGTATGTGACATCATTACATTATACTTATTTCTATAAAATTCAGACTATGAAGAATTTGGACTTGAAATTTAAAATATGAGATGGTGAATGCATATGATGTGTCTGTTTGTACATAGTATTTTCAAAATTTAAGAAAAGAATCCTTTTACTTTTTTTGTTATGAAGTTATAACTAAGAATTTTTGAAGATTTCGAATGACATGTGTAATTAAAGAACAAAAAGAGTCTAATGATGTAACGGAAGAAAAAAAAAGAGTCTCTTAATAATTTAGTGACTTAACTTTTCTTTTCAATACCATAAATGCATTAAAAAGAAATTAAATAGAAGAAAATGTCACTTAACTTTTATAAAGCCCTTTTGTAATCTAACTTTCAACTATAAGACTATCGTATTACACGTGCAATACACTAATTTTTGACTGACGTCCCCTCAAAATTTGACTCGTCGTTTATTGTATGACATGACCATTTATGATGAGAAACAACATCATCTTTATTCTTACTCCATTCATGAATCCTCAAATGAAGTTCAGCTGCAACAATCAATAAATGAACACCTTTATATATAGAGAGAGATGGAAATACATACAAATTAAGCATCATATATATTGCTTATTTCTAAGTTATAGAATGAATAATGTCGGGATAAGACATAAGTACTCCCCTAGACTAGGGCCGAAATTCCAGAGACACACCTAAACTTAACTAAGGTCCTATTACCCCCTAAAATTCATTTTTTTGTATTTTGTGCACCTTTTGTGCTGACGTTGCTCCTTCAACCTCCCAAGTTGGTTGTGTTTGTATACACTCGCCTGTCACGTGTGTAAATATTTTTTTTAAAAAAAATTCTTAATCTTTTTTTTTAAAAAAAAATTATTCTTATTTTCTTTATCTTGTATTTAAACTAAGTTAATACACATTTTTTTACCTTGTATCAAATCTTTTTTTTTTTACCTACATTCATTGTTTTTTATTTTATTTTCTTTGTCTTTCGTTTTGATTTGATTTGAAATTTAATTTCAAATGTATTGTATTTAAAATAAGTTAATTTTGAATGGATATCAAAATAAGTGATGAAAATCAAATAAAACATAAAAAAAAATCACAACGTTAAAATTAAAGGACACTTTTAATTATTTTTTTTTTAAATAATACACACAATTTTTTAAAAATAATTAAAAGTGAAAATATAATAAATTAATTAAAAAAAAAGTTTAAAGTGAAAAGAAATTAAAATAAATATTTTACAAAGAAAGAAATAAAAATAATTAAATATATATAAGTTTTAATATCAATAAATATGGGTTATAACTAATTATAAAGTTATCAATAAAAAAATGACATGTGTCCAATTGTTCACTCATCACTTGCCTTCAAGAGAGTGTGCACACTCTTTATGTCATGTCAGTGTTTGTGGTGTATTTATTCCATTTTAAATTAGTTTAGGGGAGTAAGTGGATCCTAGTTAAGTTTAGGTGTGTCTCTGCGATTTCGATCATAGTCTAGGGAGGTACTTTTGTCTTATCCCAATAATGTCAAATACTCTGTGTAGATAAAGTTATACCTTTCAATATTATGAATTACCAAATATAAGGAAATAATATTAATCATAAAATACCATACACAAAAAAATAAGCTATTACAATTATATTGATGTAGAATAAACACAAACTCACTTTCTTGAAGCTTGTTATAAGGTTATAGGAACTCACTCTCATGTTCGATCTCAGTTATACATCCTTGACTAAAATTTTATTGCTGCAACTGTAAATAGTGTCCAAAAAATCTAACATTCAAATACTGTTTAAATAACTATCAAAAGAAAATCGACTACAAAAAAATAAAATAATATTTTCTAATACAATTGAGGATCTAATAATTCGAAAAATAAAAAACACATGAACCATAGAAAATGTGGATAGGTATGAAATATATATATATAGCAAGAGGAGGCATACGTTTTTGACTTAATAGACAAATAAATAAAGAAAAGATCTATTGAATAGATAAGATGAATATGAACATTTCAAATTTTATTTTTCCAACCTTCGAGATTCTCATTAAACGTAATTAATTGGTTAATATGTGGTCACTTCCCATTTAATTGATTATTGTCATTTATTAGATGGTAAATTTATTATTTGGTACAAAATATTATAGAATCAGTATTTAGGTTAGGGGTAGTAAAGCTGATTAATTTTAATGTACAATTTTGTACTTATTTTATTTTAAACTTATGTTTTCCTACTTTTAATATTAGTAAAGTAATCTTTGATTAATTTTAATGTACAATTTTGACTTAACACCTTCCCACTTTTAGCATTTAGTATATTATGATATGATTACTATTTAGCATTTTATTAATTACATATTTTTATTATAACATTTTATTTAGTGTTAGGGGTAAATGGTAATCCAACTTTGTAGTTTGGAGCATCCCACTTTTAATATAATTCCATACGTCAATAATTAGGAACTCTTATAAAGTTAAATAAATATTATATTTTAATGTAATACCAACTTAACCTCAATCAATTCATCTTACTATTTGTTTCCCTTAAAATAAGGTTGAAATTATAACATTATAATATTTGATCGATCTTATGCACAACTTTAAAGCAATGAACCAAACCTTGCATGTATAATTTATTAAAAAAATCACAAAAATGTTGAATCAAATGAATTTGGTTCGTGTAAATATAAGGTAATCAAACTTGGTCATTGTAGGACAATGTAGAAGTCATACTTGATATTTCTAACTTTATGAATTCATCTTCCTCCAAATTCTTTTAGGTATTTCTAATTAAATAAAGTGAAGATATCAAACTTGCTATACGCTTTATTGTACTCTCAGATCATAAATTAATTTAGTTGGTTTATAAAAACAATTAACACCAGCTTCAAAAATTAAATGCAAAGAATATCGTTATTAATTTTAAAAGCAAAACAATCATTTAGATGAATAAAATAAAATAGTTCAGAGTATTAGACAATTTTTTTTAAAAATGGTTCAATTAGTATGCATTAAGTAAAAAAAATTTATTTTAATTCACCAAATAATTTCATAGCATTGAAGGAGATTATTTAGTTGTTTGTACCTAGAACTTCATCCTAAATTTTTCTGTTTTTATCTTCATCTGAATTCATGAATATAGACACCTCAACTATTGATTAGTTTAAGCAAAAGCAAAATAAAATTAAAAAACAAAATCATCTCTTGTGTCCATTTGTATTTCCAAAACATTATAGTTGTGAACATACAAAGTATAATTATTAGTAATTAGTTGAGAATACCAAAATTACTCCAAGCCAAATAGCACCGGATACACTGCAAGACAATATGTATAGTAATTTTATATTTCTACACAAAATAGTAACAAGAAATCCAGAAAGAGAAACAATCATAAATAAAGAAATAGAATTGAAACAATCCTTTGTAATTTGATAAAAATCTTACAAACAAACAATAGAAGATGGAAAAAGAACACTTAGAAATAACTACTAAGATTTTCTAAGTCAGCGTTAAGATGTCCATTACGTGTTTGATGAAATGTCAGAAAGATTTGTCAATTTTCTGATTTTGGGTTTGAATAGATCCAATGTTGTGTTGCACTCATTTAACAATACACATTAAGAAGAATCTGGATGCTAGACAGATTAAAATAAAACCAAAGTAGGATTAATTTTGCCTTCTTCTAAAGTTTGGCATTGGTATCATAAAGATTTAAATATTATATTGACTCTAATTTCTGAATTCACTTCTCTCTAAATATATAATTTCCTATTTAAAGTTAAGAGAAAGTTGAAGTATTGATTAACTTTTTTATACTTTCTGGGAGTGATGCCGTAAACCTGGACTAACAACACTTATCATTCTATGGTATTGGGGTGAATTTGGTATTCTTTGATGTTCTGATCAAAAGAAACTGCAAGATTTTGAAGCCTTATTTAAGGGTAAAGCTACGTGCTTGGCATATTTGTTTTTGTGCCGTGAGATGGATGGAAGGAGGAACCTTGCAACTTTCTAAAAAGTATTCACTGGGCCATAGTTTAGGGATGAATTTAGCCCAAGTACAAAAATATTTTTTCTTATCTATAATATAATACTTTTCATTGTTCTCATCTTTACCACACAAAGAAAAACATCGTTTATATAGATGTAGGATATCTTTGACAGGTAAATGTCAAGAAAGTGGATAGTAATTTAAGATATAATCTGCAGAAAATTATGTGAAAAACATGTCATAGTTGTTGTATGAGCTAAAAAAATAATGACATTACTTACCCACTTTATATCCACTAGTACATGATGCACTTCAATATTAAAATACACACTTGGAAACAGGACATTTATAGATTCTTTTAGTTACTGTTCTAGGAGAAGCATAGTAGTTTGTTCATTGTTCTCACATTCTTGTCTGTTTTATTTTCTGAATTTCAGTTTTCAAAGGAGAACCCCCTTGGTAAAAATGTGCCCCAAGTTCAAGTTAAAGGCATTGAAGATATAACAGAAGATAATGTAGCTACCACCTTAAGAAGAGCCATAAAATTTTATTCTACTCTACAAGCTCATGATGGTCATTGGGCAGGAGATTGTGGAGGACCAATGTTTCTAATGCCTGGTTTGGTAATTTCTTTTCTTGCATTGGTTCGTTGTCTTTATTAGATATGTGGTTGGTCAATCTTATTTTACACTTCACTTTCTTCATTCCTTTAATGGTATAGGTTATTGTTTTATCTGTTACTGGGGCACTGAATGCAGTGTTATCCAAAGAGCATAAACGAGAGATATGCCGTTATCTCTACAATCATCAGGCATGTACATTACATTTCATCTTATTCTATTATATTAATTGAATACTTCTGTAGTCGAAACTTTCTTTACCGTTTATTCTAAACATTAAATGACAGAACTGTGATGGTGGGTGGGGTTTGCATATTGAAAGTCACAGTACCATGTTTGGTTCTGTTATGAGCTATGTTACTCTGAGGTTGCTTGGTGAAGGAGCTAATGGTGGAGAAGGGGCAATGGAGAAGGGCCGCAAATGGATTTTGGACCATGGTACTGCCACTGCAATAGCCTCATGGGGGAAAATGTGGCTCTCAGTTCAGTAAATGTAACTTTTACTTGCTTGTCCGTGCTCTCTTACATCTTTGCAGTCTTGATTATCATTAATTTTCTTTCTCTACTGATTCATTAGGTGCTTGGAGTATTTGATTGGTCTGGGAACAATCCACTTCTTCCAGAGATATGGCTTCTTCCTTATTTCCTTCCATTTCATCCAGGTTAGTCTGTGGTTTTATTTGTTCATTACTTGACAATAGTATACTTATAAGGAGGATCTAAAGTATCTTTTGTGTCTGGCAAAATATGAAATACAAGGCTTGATTTTCTTCCTATATTCTTCATGAAAATGAAGTAATTTATTTTGTTCACTCTTTTAGGAAGGATGTGGAGTCATTGTCGGATGGATTATCTACCAATGTCCTACTTATACGGTAAAAAGTTTGTTGGACCAATCACACCAATAGTTTCGTCTTTGAGAAATGAGCTCTTCACAGTCCCATATGATGAAATAAACTGGAATAAAGCACGCAATGAATGTGCAAAGGTTAGTTTGAACAGTAACTACTGCAATTCTAAGTCACATATTTGTGTTTCTACTCCCTTATACATAATGTTTCCACAGGAAGACCTCTACTACCCTCATTCTCTAGTACAGGATATCCTTTGGGCATTTCTTGACAAGCTCATCGAACCTATGTTTATGCATTGGCCTGGGAAAAAGTTGAGGGAAAAAGCTCTCAGCATTGTAATGGACCACATACATTATGAAGATGAAAATACTCACTATATATGCATAGGGTCCATGAACAAGGTATTGATTAATTAAAGCTTAACTTCTTTTGTTAGAGAAAGCACATGATGGAGTCATGTTAGCACTTTTTCTTCACGTCTTACGCTTTCAAAGAGTTGTTTAGCTTTTCAGAAAATATATAGAATTTCTTCTTCTTTTTATTTTATTTTATATAATATCTGCCTAAGATTAGTTTAAATGGAGTAACATGGTCAGCGTGATCATATATAACTTTTTTGGGTTCATCTCTAGTCTTATCTTCTAAGTTAGAGATAGAGCTACATCTTATATTCTTCCCTTCCCTTTTTGCGTAAATTGAATATCCCTCATGTATAGGTCTTAAATATGCTTTGTTGCTGGGCTGAAGATCCTAATTCGGAAGCTTTTAAGTTGCATCTTCCACGATTATATGATTATCTATGGATTGCTGAAGATGGAATGAAAATGCAGGTCTAGTAACTTCACTTCATAATATTCATGTCTTTAACTTCTAATTTGTTGTTCTCCAAAAGTAGTACTGTTCTGCATTGTAAGAATTTCATCAATTCCCACTAAAATTACTCTGATATTAATTGTTTTAACATTTTTTGCCTTTTTAATTTCTAGTAGTCTAAAGATGATGTGAATGCCAAATTTCAGGGATCAAATGGGAGTCAATCATGGGATACTTCTTTTGCTATTCAAGCAATCATTTCAACAAACCTCGTTGAAGAATATGGTCCAACCTTGAGAAAAGCACACAAGTTCATGAAAGACTCACAAGTAATGCCTTTGTTATTTAGCATATATATATGTGTGTCACTTTTTCCTTATTTATCTTCATTGGTTTTAATTGCTAGATTCTTTCTTTTGCATAAAGGTGTTAGATGATTGCCCAGGCAATCTTGATTTCTGGTATCGTCATATTTCATATTTCAAAAGGGGCTTGGCCTTTCTCTACTGCAGATCATGGTTGGATTATTTCGGATTGTACTGCGGAGGGACTTAAAGTAGGCACTTTTGTGAAACCTTCATGACTCATTGAGACATTATCATTTGTAGTAATCTAATCTCCCTGTGCCATGTCTATCAGGCATGCCTTTTACTTTCTAAACTACCTTTGGAAATCGTTGGTGAACCATTGAAGGCAAATAGTATGTATGATGCTGTAAATGTTATGCTGTCATTACAGGTAAAAGCAGTTTTTCTCGTAATCGAAAATGCGTTTTTTTTTCCTCATTAGATCAACCTTTTGATTAGGGGTTGGCATCAGTCGGCTTGGTTTAGTTTCGCAATAGTCCCATTCAACTTTTTGGTTTTCTATTTCTCGATTTTGGTAACTGAAATGGAACCACTTTCATGGTTGTATAAGCTAATATGTAAGCAGAGGAAAATTATATAACATAATAATGCATGATTGTATAAGCTAAAATGTAAGCAGAGGAAAATGATAATTCGTTGCGCTAAGGCCAGTGGCGGAGGGAGGATTTTCATCAAGGGGGTTCAAAAAAAATTAATCACGTAAATAATATCCACAAATAAACGGGTCGAATCGGATATAAACGGGTCGGATTAAACAGTCGAATCAAGAAGAAAAGGGTTTTTTAATATTTGACTTTATAATTAGGGATTAAACTAATAAATCCTAAATTCCCAATCAACATTTTAATTTTTTGGAACTAAACATCGTTTTCTGATTGCATTATTATTTTAAAAAATAAATTAAAACGCTTAATATAAGCTGATAAAAGAAATGCCTCTGCCCGGATTCGAACACGCAACCTCGCGCGCAGTTGAGCGAATTCCTGAACCCCCAACGCCACTGAGCTACGCCTTTGGTGTATGTTCAGGGGGTTCAATAGTATATATATACACATATATTAAAAATTTAATCTTATATATATAGTGTAATTTTTCGACGAAGGGGGTTCGGATGAACCCCCTTCGTCCAACGTAGATCCGCCCCTGGCTAAGGCTATGCTATGGGTTACTGGGTGAGGGACTGAGGGGCTTAAAATCTTTTTTAAAAACTTTGGTTCTTTGGTTAATCGAGAAACTGCACCCTTGAAACTGAACACCGAACTG
Source organism: Solanum acaule (assembly GCA_036250505.1). Classification (NCBI taxonomy): domain Eukaryota; kingdom Viridiplantae; phylum Streptophyta; class Magnoliopsida; order Solanales; family Solanaceae; genus Solanum; species Solanum acaule. Next base: position 7,263 of record JAJOOR010013729.1, on the reverse strand, counting down.
AAGAACCAAAGTTATAAAAATATCAACTGTGAAATTGAAAATTTCAGTTATGTCAATTTTTGTTCATTCTCTTTCGCTTTATGCCTACCCGTACTTTTGATGATTCTTGCAATTGGATTCTTGATAGTTACATCAATTGCATTTGGTTTTTCTAATTCTCATGAAACTACACATTTCATTGAATTATTAATGAAGTCTTTTTCTATGATGTAATCTGCAGAATCCTGACGGTGGCATTGGGACATATGAACTGTCAAGGTCATATCCATGGTTGGAGGTATTCAGTTTGGCAAATAACATTAGTTCCATGTCAATTATTTTTGCTATTACGTCATGATAATACTGAAAAGAATAAAGGGAGCAAATAAGATACTTCTGTTGCACAAAATGATAATCACATCCAGGATAATGTCCAAACTAAATAGCAATAGGAAGATATTAACAACGACACCAAATATTAAAATGGGTAAATATGATATCCGAATAAGTAATGCAATAATATTGATGAAAAACTTGGTAGTGTCAAAAGACTACTACTACTCAACACTCTTTTATTTCTTGCAACTCACAATAATATTAATTCCACATTATTTTCTCACAAACTAAGAAATAGTTTGTGGATTACTCTCTCTATTGCTTCTCTATTTTGGTGTGTCCTTACAAATGAGCTTAAGTGCTCTATCTATAAGAAAAATTCTGTCCATTTGGTGTCACTAATGACATCAATGGAAACTAACATTTCAAACTTGTAGGTAAACAACTTTTAAGCTTTTTGACATTGTTGCAATTTTGCAGCAATGGAAGACTAATGTTGTTTGCCTAAGAAGACAAGTTTCACACAACTGATTTGGATGGTTGATTGACGGAATCCCATCAACCATGTTCTTGTCTCCCATTGATTTAAGTGCTTCAAAATTTAAGTGCCCAAATCGCATATGCCAACACCATGAGTCATCTTGCACATTTGCCTTCAAACACTTTGCATCGACAGTCTCAAGATTCAAAGGGAACAACCTATTCTTTGTCATATGCACTTTAGCAATTAAGTTGTTACTTGAGTCTCTAAGCCAAAGCTGCATATTTTTTATATGAATATCATATCCTTTTTCAAGAAGTTGACCCAAACTCAAAATATTACTTTTCAATTTTGGCACATAATAAACATTGTTAATCAATTTATGGCTACCATCTTTACAAGATATCAAAATCGTACCTATCCCTTCAATTTGATCTTTGAGGTATCTCCAAAAGACACATTACCTTTCACCATCTTCTTTATCTCCACAAACTTATCTTTGTGGCCACACATATGATTGCTTGCTCCATTGTCAAGATACCATAAACTGTAATAATCTGTATCTTCTTCTTTGGGTGCTAATAACAACGTTGACTCATCTCCGTCTTTGTTGTTGTCAACAAGATTAACTGTCTCTTCACACTACTACGACATTCCCAAGAGTAATGTCCAATTTTATGACAGTTATAACACTCAATTTTAGATTTGTCATACCTCATTTCATTTGTACCTTGATAGGCTCCACGTCCTCTACCTCCTCGTTAACCACGACCACAACCTCTGAATGACTGGTGACTCTTATCTTCATTGTTGAATTTATTGGTATAACTTCTTCCTCTTCCACGGCCTCCATGACCTCCACGGCCTCGCCACTGTCCATTTCCTTTGTAACTTTTCTCACCTTCAAGTCCTTTGAAGGATGCCTGAGTTTTAAGAAGTTGCTCTAGTGGCTCTTCTTTTCTCCTTTTCATTATTTTTCTACCGTCATAGAGTCTAAATCTTTAGACTCCTCAATAGCACACACCACATAATCAAATTTAGGTGTTAAAGAACGAATGATCTTTTCTACCGCACACACATCATCTACTTCCTCCCCATATCTTCTTAGTTGATTTACAACATCCATTAATCTTGAACATAAATTCGAAATGGATTCAGATTCTTTCATTTTCAAAACTTCAAAGTCAGCCCTTAGAGTTTGAAGTTTTATCTTCTTTACTTTATATTATCAACTCCTTGAAGAGAACTTTGTAAAATCTCCCAAGCTTCTTTTGAGGTGGTGGCATCAGCCACCTTCTCAAACATGCCATCATCCAAACATTGATGGATGAGAGTGAGGGCCTGTTGATATTTCTTTCTTGTCTTCAACAAGACCTCCTTTTCATTTGAGGACAAAGTTTCCTCATTAATAGGTTTTGTATACCCTTTGTCTACGATGTCCAAAACATCTTGAGAGCCATGAATGACTTTCATTCGTAGACACCATTTTTCATAAATTTCTCTAGTGAGACGGGGGTACCGAAAAGACAACAGACTATTATTTGCCATGGCTCTAATACCTCGTTGTTGGACAAGATGATAATCACACCCAGGATAATGTCCAAGCTAAATAGCAATAGGAAGAGAGTAACAACGACACCAAATATTAAAATGGGTAAATATGATACCCAAATAAGTAATGCAATAATATTGATGAAAAACTTGGTAGTGTCAAAAGACTACTACTCAACACTCTTTTATTTCTTACAACTCACAATAATATTAATTTCACACTATAAGAAAATTTTTGCCCATTTAACGTTTCTAATGACATCAATGGAAACTAACAATTCAAACTTGTAGGTAAACAACTTTTAAGTTTTTTGACATTGTTGCAATTTTGCAGCAATGGAAGACTAATGTTGTTTGCCTAATGCAGCAAATGATGACTTCAAAATATACATATGGACCCCACAACTCCTAGCTAGAACTATGCCCTCCCACAAAAATCGATCAACTACGTACATGCTAACCTTCTACCTTAATCTTCGAGCTCCATGCTCCACTAGCTAGGGTCATGTCCTCGATGGGATGGAGATGTACCATCTTCTGTTTAATCACCTCCCCTAACTCTTTTTTGTCTACCTCTACCTCTCCTTAGGCCTATCACCGCCAACTTCTCGCACCTCCTCACTAGGGCGTATGTGCTTCTCCTCTTTACATACCCGAGTTATCTCAACCTCACTTTCCTAGTCTTGTCCACCACTGAGGCTACTCTCACCTTACCCCGTATATCTTATTTCCTAGTATGGTCACACATTCATCTAATCATCCTCATTACTTTCATCTTCTGAACATGTGAGTTCTTGACTGAACAACACTTCGGCTCATACAACATAGTTGGCTACTGAGGCTACTCTCACCTTGCCCCGTATATCTTATTTCCTAGTATGGTCATACATCCATCTAAGCATCCTCATTTCTACTACTTTCATCTTCTAAATGTGTGAGTTCTTGACTGAACAACACTTCGGCCCAAGCTATGTGTTGGTCTAACAACCACTCTGTAGAATTTGCCTTTAGGTCTTGGTGACACATTCTTATCACATAGGACACCGGATGCGAGCTCTTCTGACATCATCGCCTATCTCCCACTTCCTTAGATCATTGACCCAAGATACTTGAAACTTCCTCTCTTGGGGATGACTTTTGTTTCATTAATCCTTACTTTCATATCCACCTCATGTGTTGCTTCACTGAATTTGCACTCCAAGTACTTTCTTGTTAATATTGCTCAACTTGAAACCTTTAGACTCTAGTGTCTCTCTCCAAACCTCCAACCTAGCTAGTGTTAACTTTGTCAGGTATCTCGTCAACCAATACTATGTCATTTGCAAATAACATACACCATGACACATCCTCTCGAAGATGTCGTATCAATTCGTCTATCACTAAGGCAAATAAAAAGGGGCTAAGAGTTGATCCCTGATGCAACTCCATCTCTATTGGAAGTTTTCTGAGTCTCCACCCACAGTTCTTATTCGGGTATTGGCTCCATCACACATGTTCTTAATCGCTCTAAATGTAAGCCACATGTACGCCTCTAGACTCCAAGCAAATCCATAGAACCTCCTTGGGACTTTGTAGTATGCCTTTTCCAGATCAATAAAAACCATATGTGAGTGAATTAAATGCAAGTGAAAACATGAGTTCTCAACAACAAATCCGCTCTCATTCTCATTATTGATAGTATAGGTAAGATACTACCATTTCTGATGACGAGTATAAATAAGACACAACTTGCGTGTTTTCTCATTCTTCTGCTTAGATTTCTATTATGCAAGTCCTTTGTTAATGTTGCATTGTATTTTCCTCCTTCAGATAATCAACCCTGCTGAGACTTTCGGTGATATTGTTATTGATTATCCGTAAGGCATCAACACCTGTATCTTGTTTTATATATTAGATTACTTGAGGTGTGTGCTAAGAGTCTAGAACTTAACACATTAACCCCAAAAATATTTGCAGTTACGTAGAGTGTACCTCAGCTGTAATTCAAGCTTTGGTAGCATTTAAGAAATTATACCCTGGGTATCGTAAAGAAGACGTGGAGCGTTGTACTGAAAAAGGTGCCGCCTTCATTGAAAAGATACAAGCAGCAGATGGCTCCTGGTTAGTTCTTATTTAAGTCTGTTGGTTGCTTACCTTCTCTTTTTCCCTTTCTGGCTAGTAAGACTATCAGAGTTCACTTAATGTTGAGGTTTATTTTTAGGTATGGATCTTGGGGAATTTGCTTTACGTATGGCACATGGTTCGGGGTGAAGGGCCTGCTGGCTGCTGGGAGGAGCTTCAACAATTCTTCTAGCATCCGTAAGGCCTGTGATTTTCTGTTGTCAAAACAAGTAGTGTCTGGTGGCTGGGGAGAGAGTTATCTGTCTTGTCAAAACAAGGTAAAAGTCATTCATACCTTGTCATTTCATGTAATGGTTATTCCGATACCTTGTACTCTTTCTATGTATGGTGGAAAATGCTATTCATGCAATTTTTTAACATCAAAACATGTATACAGCTGTTCTCTACAAATAAACCTGTAAGTCTTATGTAAACATACTAGAAAGATAACATCTTCAAACTTGATTTTTGTTTTGTAATATCACGTCTCTCACTTTCTTCGGCTGGATAAAATGAGAGATGAAGTCCCTAATTTAATATCTACTATACTTGAACACAAAAGAACTCTTTGATTTAGAACTTGAATGTTAGAAATAATTAAGGAATCATTGAGTTACATGTATAATCAACTAATATGGTAATCGTGTTTGATAGACGAATAGAAAAATGTTGCAATCAATTGATAACTATGTCGAGCTATTAACTGCTTAATTTTAGCTCAACTGTTGTACATAACTCTAAATTATTTGCAATTGCTGGAGTTATTTTTGCCTCTCTGCATTGTAAGTTTCATTTTTTTTTGCGCTTTTGTAGGTGTATACAAATCTTGAGGGTAACAGATCTCACATTGTTTGTACTGCATGGGCTATGCTGGCTCTTATTGAAGCTGGACAGGTACAAATAACTTTCCACCGCAAACATAGCTCATTCAAGGAGTACAGTTGTTAGTTAAACCAACTAGTCTTGTCAGATCTTCGAGGACCAATACACTACAACAAAAATAACTTTTAGGGGCAATAAATATACACATTAACAAAGAATGTTAAAGCCAGTTTTATCGGCATTAGTTAATTGACATTGGATCCAATGTCACTATAGTTTTAGGGACATTTACAAAGAGGTCTAATTGCTGCTAAAAATACATATTTAGCGGCAATTAAGAGCTCAGTTTTGGTGTAGTGATAAGCCATTAAATAAATTATGATGTGATTTCTTGTGAACCAAAGATTATCTTCCAAAGCTAATTAATTGATGGTTTTCCATTAGTTTGAAAGATTAGTTAATTGCTTTTAAGAAAATCATACACGATTTCCTGGAGTCAGATATAGACTTCATGATAGTTGAACCACGGAAGGAATTCAATCACTCTTAGCGGATTCTCTACAATATGATTATTACATCTCTTTTATCTGCATTACTTTGTGCTTCATATAAAATCAATGAAGTCTTTTATTTTGTGATAACTGATAACCACTAAAATGTATTAGATTTTGTTGTGCAGGCAGAGAGGGATCGGACTCCATTACACCGTGCAGCAAAGGTATTGATAAATTCTCAGCTTGAAAATGGAGATTTTCCTCAGCAGGTAATTCTGCAGTCAGTCACTAAGATTTGTAGCTTAAGACATATTAAAGGTCCAAAATCTTGAGTAACAAACTGAAATATGTCAGGCAAAACATGAATGAAGAGATCCATTCTAATTTGTTTAAAGGGATTCAAATTGTTAGTTATGTAAGTAGTATCAGCTAACTTATTTATGACTTCAAAAGGGTTGGAGTATTGGGGAGGTTGGCCCATTTTTTAGCTTTGAATCGTGATACAAGTTTTCTTAAGTGTCACAAATTTTCTTTCTTCAACTCTTCCAAGATTGCACATCAGCAATCCTTTTCCGGAGTTAAGGCAATACTCCTCTCATGAACTGACTTTTAGGGTTGAGTTAAGCTCAGGTGTCATATCTTTACAGAATATTATAGATTGTAAATGTATCCTCTTTTCTTATAGAGTTATCTTTTGGGGTTGAGTTAGGCCTAGATGTCATATTTTTACATGGTATCAAAGCCAGGTCCATCTCAGTTTGAACTCCCGGTCCACGCTCCAGTTGGGCCTGGGCGTGAAAGGGGGTGTTAAAGTGGGTAAACGTTCCACATTGATTTGATTGGTGGTCTCCTTATATGACTTGGACAATCCTCCCCACGTGAGCTAGCTTTTGGGGTTGATTTAGGCCCAGGTGCCATATATCTACACAGAAATATGAACTAACAACTTTCTCTAGAGGTAATGCATGCGATGTATCAAAGAAAAATATCACACCCGTATTTAGTTGTAATGCTATCTTATTTACTTACTTCTCTTCGAGCATTGCACCAAAATTTCAAATTATGTATACCTTAACTTATATTATGTTTGTCTGTTCTAAAAAAATACAAGTACTTATATTATGTTTGCCATAATCTTGAATTTTGCAGGAGATAAGCGGGGTGTTCAACAAGAATTGCATGATATCGTATTCTGCATATAGGAACATCTTCCCAATTTGGGCTCTAGGACAATATCAATCTCAGGTACTTAAATCTCAATGAGTGATAAGTACACCCCCTGAAGCTGAATGAGTTTCTAGTTGAGCATTGGGGAGTTGAACCCACAACAATATATTATGTTCATTTCTCTATTTTAGTTTAAAATATTTATCTCAATAAAATTAGTTTTATTTTGTATTTTATCAGTTATACATTGTTGGGATCTAAACTAGACATCATGTGAAACCTAATAATTGCAAATTTTAAACAATGATAAATCAGACAATAAAGAGAAGTATA
>JAJOOR010013728.1:0-21738 GCA_036250505.1 Solanum acaule | reverse complement strand
AGGCAGCTTCGAGAGTCTATGATGAAGTACCTCATTTTGCGTGTATGTGGCACTTACTGCAAAACATAATGAAAAACTTCAGAAAAAGTCAGCAAAGGATAACTGAGTTGTTCTACTCTATGGCAAAAACATACACCATGACAAAATTTAATCAATGTATGACAATAGTTGAGAAGATAGATAAGAGGATCAAAGATTACTTGTTGAACATTGGATACACCAAATGGTCGCGTGTGCATTGTGAAGTAAACAGATTTTGGATGATGACGTCAAATATAACAGAATCAGTCAATTCAAGAACAAGGCATGCCAAAGTTCTTACAGTCTTGCACCTCTTGGAATTCATGAGACAGCTTGTCCAGAAATGGAATAACAATAACAGATCAAAGGCAACATTTTCAGGTTTTCACTTTGGGAAAAAGTATGAAAATATATTGCGGCGCAATAAAACTGCATCAGAGAAATTAAGGGTAAGCTTGATCTGTAAATTATTTTTGCTAATATTTTTCTTCTGATTCATATCTAACATCTCTCTTGATTATATTTTGTTCTTTTCATAGGTTGTAGAGACAAATAAATATGTGTATACGGTACTTGATGGTATTACACAATTCACAGTATGTCTTCACCAACGTACATGCACATGTGGGAGATTTCAATTGGATAAGTTGCCATGTTCGCATGCTTTGGCTGTTTTAACAATAAAACACACTAGTTATGAGAAATATTGCTCTGATTACTATATAAGAAAAAAATTATTGTTGACATATCAGTTTCAAATGGATCCCCTGCCAGATGAAAGCACATGGAACACACCAACACATGTTCTTGAAGAGGTTGTACTTCCACCTCATGGAAAGAGACCTCTGGGAAGGCCAAAAAATAAAAGACACACACAACTGAGAGAAGATGGATTCAAGAAGGCGAAAATTACATGCAGCAACTGTGGACAACAAGATCACAACAGGAAGACTTGCAAAAATGTTAGGACTTATGATCAAGAATAAGAAATAAAATTTGTTTTAGCATTTTGTTTTAGAAGCTCATTGGTTTACTATACAAATTTGGATCATGTCTGTTTATATGGTTGATTCCCTTAGTTCCGCAATCTCGTGTTATTCAGTTTAGTGGAATGCTTTCTTAGTTGTGCAATCTCATGTTATTCAGTTTAGTCGAATGTTTTCATGTTTATAGTTAGATGTGATATGATATAATTGAAATGATATTCGATAAAATGCAACTTCGTAATTGTTTAAAATTCCCATTGAATGTTTAGTTGGAACTGCAACTTCGTATTCGTTGTCCTCATATGAAAACAAAAAATCATTAATGAAGAAGAGAACAACCAATAAAACAACTGAGTCATCATCATGAATTTTTTAGCTAGAAACAACGCATGTAGATGACTCTTTGGAACAATGTTTTTTTTTTAAAAATAACTACTCAACAAACTACATTTAGAATTGGGAACATTGATAGGAGTGTCATCACTAACACAATTTAAGCCGGTAACTATTCCAAATTCTCTAAGACCAAAAAACAACTTTTTGTTATTTATTTCAATAGCAAACACATCATTCGGTGTGTGTTTTAACTCTCTATTTATAAGGCAATGAATAACTTGTAGTTGTGTGCTCGCTTTTGAAAGGTCAAGAAAGTAACCAAAACATGTATTCCTGAACAACTCAAGTTGTTTATCAGATAAAGATAGTTTGATTTGGTCGATGACACTATGATTAGTGTAAGATGACCACCTACTCGCAATATACACAACATTCGGATGTTTCCAGAATTTACGATCCTGCATATGTATTAAACATAAATTAAAAATGTGTTACTACATACTAAAGTTGAATTAAAGATAAATTTCACATACTATGTATCAAAGCAAGGTAGTAATTAGTTGAATTAAAGATGAATTACACCAATGACCACTTCTGGTTCCAAATCTAGACCCAGAACTTATCAACTTCAACACAAGCAGCCTAAACAATGATCTAGTTGTCATACACTTAAAGCTCTATTTTCTATCGAAAAAACAACTTCCAAAGCAATTTAAACCTACATTTTCACTTTATCCATTGGAACAAAACATTCGAGTGCGGGAGAAAAGATCAGATAGAACATGGAACAATGTTACTCCAAATATATGATGTGTCCTCTCATTTACACATCTTTTCCATCTGTTTTCCAAATTAGCACGAACAAGTGTTACCAGCTATTTGACAAGCTCCCACTAATTCTAGACAAAACAATGGACAAAGAGGAGATATTTTGCAATTAAGTAAAACAAAAATGTCAAATTCAAAGTGACTGTTAGCTTCCTGCTATAGCACTGCTCTTCATTGGAAGAGTATTGAAATAGTCATGTACATGATACCCACACACCCCGCCCCCTTCAAATATATGATGAAACATTTGCTCATATTGCTTCCTGCCACTTTTTAAGAAGAGCATTATGAGCCCGATATATAACCTCCTAATATATTCAAGACACTAGGACACTCAATCCCAATCTAGTTAGGGTCATCACTCGAAATCCTATTTGTCCCTCCCCTTTTATTTGTATGACCCTATTAATCAAACAAATGCAAAACTTGCTCTATTCACTTCCTGCCATTTCTTAGAGGACAATCCCTTAAGCCTGAGATATAAAGCTACTAATAGATTCAAGACACCAGGATTCAATCTCAAACTAGCTAGCATTGCAACACTATGCATCCTAATTTGATATCTCACATTCATATTGGAGTGTTTAAAAAAAACTATATTACTACATACTAAAGTTGAATTAAAGATGAATTCCACATACTACGTCTCAAAAACAAGGCAGTAATCAGTATACAATCATTCCTAAACAACAACTAACTAAGAAAAACACATAGAAATAGATTCAAAATACTACCACATACCGGATATCTACTCTCTGGTAGAATGACATTTTTGGGTAATCGATTTCGTGTTTTTGCATCCTTCACTGGCTTCTTCTTCTCCGGCCCATCTTTATTTTTCAATTTTTTTGACTGAAATTGAGGAGGTAAATCCTCAAAATCGTCATCACAGTCCACGATTTTCTTCAACGTAGATGCCAAATCAACGCATCTTTTTTTCGATTTCTTCACATTGTTCACCTCTTTAACTCGTTTTTTACCTTTTTTCTGCTTCTTGTTCTGCTCCTCCTTGTTCTGCTCACCCGATACTTGTGAGATTCCCAAACTAAAATTGGGACCGTCATTAACTTCATCTGTAGCAGTAGGAGATGAAACTTTACCCCTCATTCGAAGTACCAACATCACTAAGTATCCGTGGACTTCTTCTAGGCGATTTTCGTTTACCTTCTTCCATTATAATTCTATGCTGAAAAATGGGGAAGAAAGAACAACAATACCCTAAAGTTTTCGGACAAAAGAGTAGAAAGAAAAGAGAGAGAGAGGATATGAGCGAATGGGCAACACTTTTTTGCTTAGTTTAAAAATTACATGAAAAGGAACAAATTTAGTTTAAGTAACTATTGCTAAAAGTTGACAAAAAAGATAATAAATTAAAAGTATACTTAAAAGTGCTAATTATTAAATAAAAGACATTCACTTCCAAACTTGAATTTGTAGGGAGCTAAACGGGCCCAAACTCTCATGGGCTGGACTTCAGGTGACCCAACGAACAGTACCCGAATAACTTGATTCTCAAGCCTACCGAAATACCCACGAATCCTCTAGAAATTTTCTCCACTTCTCTACACCTTTCTTCTCCATCTCTTCAAAAACTCCAACCCCATCAACAAATCAAAGTGTCAAAAAACAATGTTCTTCTTCTTTGTAGGAGGCTTAGAGCAGCAGGCGAGGCAGGTATTGAAGAGCGGGGCAGGGAGGTGCATTGCGTGCGGATCACGTGCCGACCTCATCGACTATGAAAAGGTTCTCAAGCTCTTCTTTGTTCCCGTGTGGAGATGGCCGGGCAAAGAGCCAGTGATGTACTGCAACGACTGCAAACTCTTCTTCCCTCAATCTCTAACTCCTCCTCCGCCGTCGTCTACGGCTGAGGTCCCGGACGTACTTAGGTGTCAGTTCTGTCGCCGGGAAGTGGACGGCGATTTCCGATTCTGTCCCTTCTGTGGTAATGCACTGTGAATGAATATTCTATATGTAATAATAGACGCTTCTGGGTTTGAAATACTTAGTAATTATATATGCTCCTCTTCTTGTCTTGTAATTAGTGTGAGTTTGTGGAATAAATTTGAGCTTTAGGAATCAAACCTGGGCGCCATGTAGTTTCATCCATACCCTTGCCACTAGGTAACTATTGGTTTTTAAAAATGTTAAAAATATTATATATATCCTATATAATTTTCCAACGAAGAGTATACCAACTTAGCTCTGCCCCTGGTTACCAGCTATGATCAAGTTTCCATACTATTCTGTAACACCGCGACCATAAATATATCATGTTGTTGAATAAAAAGATATCAAAATTTTGTTTTAAGCAATTCCATCCATGGACTCGTCACTGAAAGAACACAAGTTTGGACGACAAAAATACACTTTGGGGCAAAACAGCTCGACAATCAGATCTTCCTCTTGCTTCATTTTGGCGAAAAAATTGTGTATACAATTCAAAAATTTGAAAAGATTGATACTATGATACAAGTTGGAGGACCATTTCCATGACTTTCAATAGAGCCTCCAGATTTTCTAGGAGGCATGCTAGGGAAAACATGAAAGGATTGATGGCGGGGTCAAGGTTGTTTAAACTGTACATGAACCTAAAAACAATTAGTGTACAGTTTATTTTTTACAAGGGAAGCTATACTGAAATCATCTCATTTTCAGGATGCTCTGGTATATCCTCAGAGCAACAAGTGTGGCAATCGCGTTATATACCAACAGAGATTCTCAGCAACTGCAGTTCTTCAAAGAACTAGGTTGTTTAAAGTGTACGATCGATCATCTTGAGATGTAAAATCTATCTTTGGATTAGTTCCATGTTTCATTTGCTGAATGGCAATTGCTTTGCTCCACTCTCTACAGCATCTCTCCAAATTCTATACCTCACTCCTAGCTTATCGTATGATACAGGCAGGTTCCAAATGTTAGCACCCTTGAGCATCCGGTCTTGTTGACCAATCACAAGCCGTAGGTCTTCATTTAAAACCTAGAACGTTTATGCAGGTGAACTCGTCATTTTAGGTATTGTGATTTGTGCAGGTGATGCATCTTGAAGAAGTCAATGACACCGATTTACATCATTACGAGTTATATGTAATGACAGACACTACCAATGTTAAGGATAGAATCTAACCTGTTCAGCAAAATGCCTCCACACATATTGCATGAAAGGCATGTGTTTTAATATGGGAGCAAAATCCAGTGACATCCTATATAGCAACCTTGTCTTCTGTCGAGATGCAGGTAAACATACATGAAGTTGGTGAAGGTGTGTAGAGCACTCTTTGGTGCTTTGCCCTTCCAATTTGCCTGGCTTTGAGATTCCAATGGTTGATAGAACCATACAAGGTGGTCGAAATTCCATATCTATTGGATAAGGATCCCAATATCCTTGCAGACCAGATGCTGGAGTCAAAAAATTTACAAAGCTGAAAAAGGAAGGTAACAAGTAAGTGTTCACATCTTCGGGTTTTTACTGCCAGACTTTATTCATCAAACAGGTACAGGCACCTCCCATTCTCCATCAACAATAGTATCACATTGTTTTGGTTGTTAGAAAATGGAAACATCTTTTTATGTTTTTTTAGCTAATTGTGCTCCATAATATCTTTTTGCTACGCAATGTACATGAGCACAAACATTGTCATAGATTTGTAATCAAGATAACAAAATTTTTATTTTCTACGAAACCATATGAATTCAAATATAGAATGTAGTCAACTCCCCTTTAGAAAATTCATTTTGGGACTTGAAGAATTATTGACCTGTAAAGTAAAGAGTTATCAACTAATCAAACTCAGTATCCTCGAAAAGAGAATTTTCACATTGTAATTCAGCATGTTGTTATGAAAATATGCAGGACACCAAGAATTATGCCTTCAGCTCCTTAATGTCTAAGGTGGCGATTTCAACAATGGTTGGGATTTTGTTTAATTTCAAACTGAAGATAAGTAAACTAGTGTTACTCCAACTTCTAGACTATTTTAAATCATTATAATAACAACAAACCTTGGGACACTCCATCCTTTAGCAAACGTAGATGTATGGGTGAAAGGCGCATGGGCAAGATCCAACAGATTGTCTAAAAGCAACCCATGTTCCACGGGAAGTTCCATCACTATCTGCCAGTTTAAAGAACAACAAGAATGGAGCAGAAAGAGTTAACTTACTGTTGTTAGATTGTTTTCCTATTAACAATTAAAATGTTGTTTCAGTGATTCAAACCTCTGCATGGATTTGAAATCCAGAAGGTGGAAGTAGAGAAGGAAGAGTGGCCGTAGGAGGATCATTTCCAGGCCAAATCCATATCATTCCCTCTTGCTCAAAGCATGGCAGAGATTTGATCTTGACATTCAGAAATTTTGTTGACGGCATTTTCTCACATTTTCCGTCTGTTGAATATTCCCACCCTAAGGATCATCAAACAAACGTAGAAGTAAATGTCAGTTATTGCATGCACTCTCCACGTATCAAACACCAAATTGATCAAGTGTTTTATTATATCCCAGATAGGAAATTTGTACTGAAGAATGCTTAGATTCGTCTAATCTCACCATGATAAGGACATTGGATTCGACCCTCTTTCACTGAACCCAAATGAAGGGGGCAGGCTCTATGTGCACATGTGTTCCGGACACATCCAGGTTTTCCATCTTTCCCACGAAAAATCACCCATGGTTCCTCAAAGCAATCAATTGGTATCTGATACATTATAGTCAAATAACCATCAACAGACGAGACACTAGAATACTGCAAAAAGCATAAAATCATGTTCTCTCCTCTCTCAGAAAGTTAGAAAGGAGATGGTACAACATGCTATTGGTTGGCATCAGAGTATTGAATCAGTTCATTTTAGTAATTTATTATTTAAGTATGTCCTTTTCATTTTCCCAGGGGGCTTATTAGTTTGTAGATATATATAACATAGAAATTGGTAGCATGTTGTCTGCAGTTCTGCAGATAAGATTATTACATAAATCAAGTAATTGACTTACCATGGTGTCATCCTTAATATCAGCGGAGAAAGCAACAGGATACCAGAAGTTCTTCAAATGGGGGCTGTATTCTTGAACAGGACCTGACACATTGAGGGTTCTCCTAGGCTGCTTGCTTTTAACATTATCTCTAGATACTGTAGATGTACTGGGGGATGAAGACGTGGAAACTGATTCTTCTGTACTCCTCTCTGGTAGAAGCCTATCATTAACCAACGCTTCCATGTAAGCTAGCTTATCTAAAGCAGCAGAAACCCGCACCTCAGATATATGTACCTGTTGCTATCACTACTTTAGAAACAAATCTTAGCTTATATGGAAGTACACGAAATCCCAAATCAGCTTTGAGTGTTGTTTTTTCATTTTTCTTTTTGACAAGATTCTTGAACCAGTTTATCTATGAAATTAGCCATTCTTTCTTAAGAAAACCTGTTTTGCTTCAATAGGTTTTAGAGATAAAAAGAAACTAAACCTGAACAACCAATAATAAAGGGAAAATATTTGATGGGTTACATATCTACCCAAAAATCTAGAAAGGAGTAACTTGTATCCAACAGCATAACTTTGTTCAATGGGATCAAAGTAGTATATACCTCTTTATGGGCCTGAGAAAGTGCTTCTTGTAAATCCGCGAGTTCCTTCTTCACAGTTCCAATAGATTTATACTCCCGTGCTAGAGGATTCAATACTTCCACAACCTACTCACACAGTATCCACCAGTCACACGACTTAGTACAAGGATGAAAAAGAAGAAAACTATGACGAGAAAAAATTGAAACAAGGATTAGTCACTAATTAGCAGAAATGAAGCTAAGGGGTAACACATGATGTACAAGAATCAACCTTTTCGTGCAGGAGCATTATCATAAGCACGTCTTGACGAGCTCGCCAATCACAATACTGTATATCAAATCTAGCAACTTCTAAAGCTTGATTTGCATCCAGGAACTTCCCTTTAGATTGAGGGAATTTTGACCTTGGATCTTCGACATCAAAGATTGTCAACCAGGAGCTTTTCTTGTTTGTTAACTCATCCGCTGCCTCCTCATACACTGCAAGCACTCCAAATCCACCTTTGAAACACTGACAATGAACAAATTGCAGAATTATCGTCCACTCAATAATTCATCTGATGGACAAAATACAAGTTGTGTACAGTTCTGTATATTCAGATTGAGATAACTTCCCAAATAACCCAATGGGTAACTGATTACTACATGAACTACTACTTTTCTACCCGATACACATACACTAGAGCATAAAAATTAAAAACATGCCACAAATAAGTTACGCAACAGAGTCCACGAGGAAGAAGCTCTGGTTTTTAGTTAGAAAACATTTTCCAGCAAAAGGAATAAATAAACTCCCCTCACTTATGGGCAGAAATCATTTTGCTTTACAAGTTACAACTATCTTAACTGGTAACTTCATTACTTGATCTAACTAACACTTAGTACACATTATTAAGAAGAAATAATAGTAAAAAACACAACAGAAGTATCACTTTAACGAATTTCGTAAAGTAAAAAACACAACTGAAGTATCACTTTAACGAATTTCGTAAATGCAATTTACGTTTCTTATCTTAACTATCACCCGACTATTAATCAAAAACACTCATGGAAGCTAACTAAACCAAGTATTTGAATACAATCATCAAAAAGGCACACGACAACGTAATTTGGCCATAAAATTTCGTCTTCTTCAACATGTCAATTGACTCATGATTTTAACATTTTTTCTAGAAAAACACTTAGCAGATTATATAATCTCTCCGTCCCAATTCATGCAATTATAGTCTGTGACTATAAATCATGTATTCGAGCAATAGGAGTATAGTAGAAAAGAGTTACCTTTCTAGTATAAGTCTTAGTTGAGCGGCAAAAAGAGAAAGGAAAAGAGAGAGCAGCAGAAGTAGCAATAGCGGACATGGCGGCGCTGGAGCAGCAGCTGCTCCTATTTTTTTCGAAAAAAAGATGAAAGAGACGGCGGTTTTTTCTTGTCCAAGTAAACAAGAGAGAGAAGAATTGAGGCTTCAATTTTGAGGGAAGAGGGATTTCGTTTTGTTGATAAGAGATTGAGTGTAAAATGTGAATGTGAAGCGCGATCTCGACCTTCCTCCCACACTTCGCCACGTGGATTTCTTCGTTCACACGTGGCGTCTTCGATCTCCACATGCTTTGTTTCTTGTAGGGCCTACATCTTCCATTTGCCAGCGTGGATGGTGGAATTATATCTTCTTTATTTGCTTTCAATTCTCATTGGCTATAACTTTGTAGAAAATCCATTCTTCATCATTAATGTGAGATTGATTGTTTAATGGCATATCCTCTTTATAACTCTGTCATTGTCAATCACCTTACAAACAGTATTATTGTAGTAGTACTAGTTTGTTTACTCCATTATTAATGGGTGTTTATAATTATTATTCTCCTGTCCTATGACATTTTCTTTTTAGTTAATCAAAAAAAAAAATTATAATTTTAGAAAGAATTTAACTTTAAAATTTCACATTTATCCTAATAAAATAGTTTATAGTCATACAAATATTTAAGATTTATTTTAGATCATAATTTCAAAAAAAGAAAGAAAAATAAGCTTATTTTTGATAGTTTAAAGTGTACGAAGAAGATTTTAGGGGGGAAAACTGCATAAATAATTTCGAGCAGTAGCAGAAGTTGAAAACAAAATAGTAGCTTCTTCCTGGAAGCCTTTATTGAAATCTTAGCCAATAAAAAATTATTGGTCTAGTACTGACTTAAATTAAAGTCTTCTACAAATTGGTGTAAACACAATATGCTATTCTTCAAAAATATTTTTCAAAATAAACAGATATATTGAAAGCTTGTCGACTACATAGCGCATATATCACGCTGACATTATATAAATAGAGGAAGTGTCCCAACATTTAAGACGGAGAAATTGGAGGAATAGCAAAACGTATTATATTTTGTATAATGTTGCATTTTTTATTTTTATTTTGGTTTCCCACCCAGTGTCCGGAGCCTACATTGGAGCTCCGACTAAATCCGAATCGCGCTCTGTAGGGCCCATTCGGGGGTGGCGCTCCCAACATGATTTTCTCCATACCCAGGGCTCGAAAAAATGTCCAATGGCTTAAATCCAAAATTTATGACATTTTTGAGACCATAAAAAAAGAGCCAGTAATCTGGGTAAGGTGTTTGCATGAAGGATGCATGTTTACTTTTGAACCCCATGACCAATCTTCTTTGAATGACCAATATTTACAATCTTTGAGTTATCTTGCACGCACAGATTTAAAATATGACAGTTGGTTCGGTTTTTTTTTTTTTTAAAAAAAAAAAAGATATGCACATTTTCATAACAATCAAAGCACATATGATGCTGATTAAACAAATTTAATCAGCCATCCTACTTATAACCGTATGAAAATATGATGGCAACAATGATACCTCAATCTCAAGAAAATTACAATCGGCTATATGAATGCTCACTGACATCTACATCTCGACTTCCCTCTAGTCATATCCCTTTTTATTTTATCAACTGTTACATTTTAGAGCTGAATTCCACTCTTGCTTCGAGAAAACAACTTTCCAAAACCATTTCTACTTTTGGATGTTGTCACTTGAGTAGCTGATGATGATGATGACGAAGAAGAGGATGATTCCCCTTCATTTCCATTCATAGAATGACTAGAATTCTCAATCTTTGGAGTGTCTGAATTGCTGTTTCGGGTAAATGTCTCGTTTACATGTAACTTCCATTCCTCTCCACTAGCTCCAGCCACAACTGATCCTTCCCCAGAAAGTCCAGGTAGATTTGCAGTGTCTATCAAGAAATCTTCTAAAGTGGCTAGTGAATGAAGCTGCTTACCAAGAGATGCAATTGTTTTCTGGCATTCTGCAAGCTTGTCAGCAGCTACAGCTAAATCTTCCTGCAAATAGAAAAGTTAGAATTTAAGAGCTTCAAGACGTTTGAACAACAAAAAAAGAATCCGTTGAGACAAGCGTTACCTGCTTTATTTTCGATTCACCATTTGAACTAGAAGCTTGCTGAAGTTCAAACTCCTGGGATTTTCTTCTTAGTTCATTTTCCAATTCCTGGCACTTAGTTTCCTTCTCAGATGACAATGATCGTTCTCTTTCGACTTCTGTCTTTAAAGAATTAACGTTTGCAGACATTGTCCGTGCTTCTACTTCCATGCCAAAGAGTTGAAACTCAAGCAACTCTTTTGACTCATTCACTGCATCTAACTCCTTCTGCAGCTCTTCTAACTTGATTTGAGCATCCTTAAGCTGCAAATCGGACACCTTAAGGGCATCTTGGCTCTCACTTAAAGCATTTTCCAGTTCAGCTTTCTCTGCTTCAATCTTCTCTAGCTTTTGCTCTAATTCAACCACCCTTTGTGAAATGGTCTCACATTCTGCTGCCAGGGGATTCTCTTCACTTGATGAGTCATTGGCAACATCATCAGATGTAAGTGAAGAGGCTTTATTCACAGTTTCAGATACTGCAGCGAGTCTCTCCATCTCCAAGAAGTCATCCATCATGTCAATTTCCAAAGACCGGGCAGCAAGAGTTTTAGGCATAGCTTTTTCGTGCTGAAATTGATCGAGCTTAGCAAAAAGTCCTGATGCCCATGAATCAGAGCAACTTTGATCACATTCACTTGTTTCCAGTTTGCGCATCATGTGGCTATCAGTGTCGACAGTCTTCAGTCGATCTCCACTACCGGATTGACTATTGGTGAAGGACTCAACAGAGAAAGATGAAACAGCAGAAGATCTTTGGTCACTGAGTAGGGGTGATTTGCGAGCCAAGGCTTCTAGTCTTCGACACTCAGCTTCAAGCTTGGTCACTTTTTTTATGCTCTCTAACTGCTGCTTACTAGCAGTTTCTGCTGCTTGGTTGCTCAAGTCCCTCTCTATGGTTCTAATTTGCAACTCCTCTGAACAAGATGAAAGGTCAAGTTTGAGAGCTGTGTTCTCCTTCTCTAGACACTCGAGCCTGACAAGAACATTCGGATCAGTATAAACAAGAGAACCAGTTCTACTAGCCTCTGCTTGTGTCTGGAGCTCAAGTAGCTGATATTCAAGTGCAGCTTTTTCAGATTCCCATTCTTTTTCCTTCTCTACCACAGCATCTTGAATACTTTGCTCCTGCTCATCTCTAGCTTGTCTCAGTTGTCTGACACATTCCTTGAGAGCACCATTAAGATGGTTGACGCGAACATCCAAAGTTGAGTTCTGCTGCACAGCTGTCTCAAGTTGCTGCTTTAGAACTGCAACCTCATTTTCTGCCTTTTCCCAACCTACCAAATATTATAAAAACATGGAACTAATCAAGAGAAAAAATGCATGATAGAACAAGTTCTAAAAAACTATTTACACATGTGATTCATGTACAGCAAAAGGGCTGGAAATAGTCTAGACAGTATTATTTTTAAGATTGCATTAAAAAATGTGGAAGAAACGAAACAGTGAAAGATACCTGCAACAGCTTCTTCTGCCACTTTAGCATGCTGCTTAACTAAGTCTTCTTTTGCACTAACATTAACTAGAGCAGCTGATAGCTTTTCTATCAACTTCTTTGGACTTTCCTTGGCTTCATGATCTAGAGTTGCAACTTTTGAGGTTACTTCCGGTGACTGAATGTCATTATCTGGAGTTTCTTTCAACGGATCCTGCTCCATAAAGCAGAAATTGCAAGTGTTGAAGTGAGAAAACCTAAGTTAACAAGCACTGACAAGGAATTATCAGGAAAAAAATGGCAAGGAGAAAACAAAATTGGAGTTAAGGCCCCCGGAGTGTGGCATAAATTATGATAACCTATGTTACTCAGTCTCTCCAAAAATTCTGCCACCCGTGTCGGATCCTCAAAATTGCACTACTTTTAGAGGATCTGACACGCATCCAATCACACTTTTGAAGAGTCTAAGCAACGTAGATGATAACAGGTTAACGGAGGCCAAAACAGGAAGAAATTTACTTCAAGGGGATGGTTTTCTTTTGAGGACTCAAAGGTACTATGTATAACAATCTGTTGATTTGTTTTGATTCTTTTGTACTATGTCTTTTCTCAGTTTATGAAAGCACATGTTTGACTCAAAGTTACTATGTTTAACAATCAGTTTGCCTCTTTTAAGTAACTTTTTTCTGTTTTTTGCATTAGTATTACCTTACCTATCAAAAGCAGAAACACTCAATGCTAAAAGCATGTAAAATCTTTTCTGTGCATTGGATCTCTAGACTAGGAGTGAGGCAACAGTAGTAGGTTTGGGATAAAAGTTCATTATTATACTATAATAGCTATGACAATATAAAATGCATATTGAGCCAATTGGAAGTCATTATTTTCTCTAGATACTCTTCACAGATAATGAAAGATGTCTGGCTTCTTAACCAATGTGGGACTGACCTAATCAACTCCATGCTGAACTCTTTCACACCTGCATTGGATTTTGGCTTTGCAGATCTGAGACTCAAGGCTTCAGAACTAGAATCTTTGAATACAGAGCTTGAGCTAATTAAAACTTAAAATTTCTCACTATCCTATCAATTTGATAGAGTTACTTTCAGTAGATATAATAAGTACGAAATTTGCATATGATAAATGTCATTTGAGAACCCTTTTACTAGGTGGATAGCAGGCTCCAACACTAAATATTGTTTCCATACTTCCATTTTATGATTAAGTCATTGATAGCTTGGATCAATATAAAGTTGAAGGCTTGAAGCTTTCAAGCATCTGGACTTAACCTCAACTCCGTGAGCCTAGATAGAACCTTACAAATCCTTATAGAATCATTTGCAGTGATTTTCCATTAGGCATACTTAACACATGGCAAAAACTTTGTCAACGGTTCATTGAAAAATGAAGGATCCTGAAACATTCTTGGATAAAACTTGAACCCCACAGTTCCATAAACTGGTAGACACAATTCAGGGGGAAAGAGGCAGGAGAAAAATGAAAATCTCATACATAAAAGACAATCAGAGTCACAAAACTACAGCATTTGTAGAAGCAATGTAGAAAACAAACGTTGCACGGAATATGAGCATCTGCTAACTTAGAAAATCTGAGCTTCATATTTAGCTCAAACACTATCAGCTTGAAATATAGCGGACCCCAAGTTGTTTGGAACTGATGCAACTATTGTTGTTGTACTATCAGCTTGAAATAAACATGCATATGAAGATTTAAGTATGTGACTGTGAGTAACTATCAATGTATTTTATCAAATGTCTGATGAGCTTAGCTTCTTCATATCAGCAAAACTAATTTAAACGCCAAAAAGAGATCATCAAAACAACCTTGAAACAGAAAACCTTTATTTATTGCATTATACCTGCTCATCAGAATGTCTCTCTGAATGTGAAGACAATGAACCAGAACTCTCAGTTTCACCAATGCTCTTCTCAGAAGATCGCCTTTTCCACAACCAATTCCTCTTGTCCATCTCAATAACCAACTAAACCTCCTACAAGCTCATTGCTCAATGTCCAGCTACATATAAATGACACCATTAATCAACAATAATCAAATGAATCAGTAACCAAACAGATAATCTTTAACAAGTGGTCCATCCAGATTTACGTAAACGAAAAGCTATGCAATCAATATATTTATGCCTACAGTCATTCAACAACAAAGATAACATGGCTTCACATTCTTATGTCTTTCCTTCAAATCCACTCCAGTAACAGCACAAGTGTATCGACACCAAACATACCAAAACAGAACCAAAAAGATATACATCTCAACAAAACAAAAAGACCCCATTACTGAAATTACAAAATCAAAAATACCCATCTAACAGAATCCATCAAATCCTCCAAAAATACCAAAATCTAAAACCCCTCCTCCAGATTAACAATAAGAACAAAAATATTAACTATCACTAAATGACCTAAAAAAAAAATACTCCCACACGGCCGCTCCAATTTGTTTGTCTGACTTTGATTTGACCTGGAAAATTAAGAAACTAAGTACATTAATATTTTTGAATATTGTGATCATAAACTAAAAATACGTAAAATGTACCAAAATATACGAAAACAGATCCAGGTCTGATCATAGGAATCCATTAGTTAGAAATAAACAAAGACGAAGAAAACACACCTGAATGAAGACCAATAAAATGAATAATAAATGTGAAAGAAACAAGAGATTGGCGTTAATGGTTGATGAGAAATCAGAATGCAGAACCAATGAAGTCAGTCAAAAGATGTGTGGAATGTCAGTGGAAACGTACACATAAAAATAACTCCAAATACAGAGGAAACAATACTCTAATGCATTAAAGAGAAAAGGGTTCTTTCATTTTTTTCGCCATTTTTAAAATGGTTTTTATTGGAGCGAAGGTTTTGGAATAACGAAAAGGACGCAGAGCGCATGTGATGCAGAATGGAAACCTGCAGACATTGCACTTTCTTCACAGCACCTTTTTTTAAGCTTTCTTTTTGTTTATTTTGAAATTAATATGAGAATCATTCCCGCCTTCTACTAACCAAGTGGTTTTTTTTGTTTTCCTGTTTTGGTTTTTCGTTCGTTATTTGGTATTTATATTGGAATCGATTACATTTGAACTTCAATGTGGATATTGAACACCGGGTGGGAAATAAAAAAATAAATATTCCAAGTGCATTTTAGTAAATGACGGGAAAATACCTTCAATTTTTTTCATTTAAAGTTTATATACTTCATTATAAAAGTGGTTCATATATACATTATACTCCTACCGTCGTAAAATTGAATCACATATAACCCTGTTATTGCAAAATTGACTCGCATATACCCCTTACTATTATAAAAGTGACTCACGTATATCGATATATATCACTATCGTTACAAAAGTGATAAAATTAATTTTTGATTTTTAATTTTTTTTTAAAATCATGTATATGAACTTTTTCACACATAAATTATTTTTTTGACTTTTTTGATTATTATTATTTGAGTTTCTTATTCTTATTTCATTTTTCCTTGCATTCGTTAGTGTAAAAATAACAAAAAGAAAAAGAAAAAAGTGTGAATAAAAAAAGAGAGATAATTTTGTTATTTAGAGCTAATATATGTGAGTTTTTTGTGTAACAATAGGTATATACTTGAGCCACTTTAGTAAGAAGATATATCAGCTCTAAATAACAAAATTGTGGAATATTTCAAACCTTTTTACGTTAAACTAATCTTGTTAATAGTGTTTAGATTCTAAATTTAATTACTATTATTATTAATTTTAAAAAATATATTAAAATTTGATTGATTTATTAAAAAGAAGACGAGTAAAATGAAACGAAGGAAGTAAAAATTTAATAATTTGGTGCATAGGAAGCCTGACAGATATGTGTGCCTGAACTTCTACGCTTCCTCTGTATACTTTTGGTTCCTTCAATTACAAGATCTGCTCAAATACACTACTCCCTCTCCTTCATTTTATGTCTCTATACTTCAGTTCGATTTTGAAGTAGAAATTTGAAAATTAAATTTTTAATTTTTGATTTTATTGTTTTTGTTGTTATTGTTAATGGTAATATTCACAATTGATATTTTTTTTAAAATCTTTAAAATGAGGATTAAATGACTTTTCGAATGGAATTAGGAAATATAAATTTTATAAATGACATATTAAATTTGTTGCCTTCTCCCCACCTCTGATCCCCCACTCCCCATTTTGTAATGTTTAGCTAAACTATACACAAATACTTTAAAAAATAAGTAAGAAACTCACTTATTTTTTTAATAAAACATTTCATTTGTACCAAACACGCTCTAATTTTGTTAAGCTAGCATTTGACCCCAAGTTTTCAAATATTCTTGACAAATTATATTTGGGTGAAGTTTCACCATGTGTTTGGCCCCAAGTTTTCTTAAAAATATTTTATTATTTAAAAAATATAATTTACATCCATAAGTTTAAAAATTATATAAAATACCCATAAATTTATTTTATCATTTTATAATGAATATGTTCCATTAAAAATAACCTTATAATATAATTGGTAACAATTAACAATAACAAAATAACAATATAGGCAGAGGCGACTCAACGTAATTGGGGGCCTAAAGCGAAATTTCAATTTGAAGCCTAAAATATAAACAAACTTCATATTCATATGCATATTTATTCAAAAATTATTTTTCTTACATTATTTAGATGAAAATTATTATTTAATATTATTTTTTTCAGTTATTAGTTTTAGGTAAGATTTTATCAACTCAACATTGAAAACATCCTTTCAGTGAGGCAATTATTATATTAATTGTAACATAATTCTATAAGTAGTAAGTTGACAAATTTTAAATAAAGATAAGAGTTAGAACCATAAAATTTGATTCAAGAAATTGATGACTTGGTATACCCCATTTTGTAATGCTTGAAACTAAAATTTAAAAAGAAATAATTTGTAATTCACTTTGTTCAACAACTTTTCACTATTAATTCTTATTTTTAACAAAGTTCAAAAGTTGTTAAAGTGGGTAAAATAATATAATTTTTTTTAAATTATACTTTTTATCATAAATAATCAATTTTTCTATAAAAATTTAACACATAATTTATTCTTGATAAAAAATTGGGTCCCCAAAATTTGGAGGCCTAAGGCAAAAGCCTTAATTTCCTAAGCATAGAGCCGGCCCTAAATATATGCAAGACAGTACATTAATCACATACTCAATTTTTTTAATGAATATGTTCCATTAAAAATAACCTTATTGTTAATTGGTAACAATTAAAAATAACCTTATTGTTAATTGGTAACAATTAACAATAACAAAACATAAATGTTCTTTTTTCTCAATTTTATCACTCAAATTAGAACTCAAACTTTTTTGGAGGTAGTAACAAATATTAGTTGGAATTAATAAATAATGAGTATTTTTTTTATCAAAATATAAAAGTTTGGGGTAATTTTTGAATTTTTTAAAATTCTCAAATACTAGAACTTGGCCCAAATACTAGTTTTATCTAGTATTTGGCCATTTGGGAACTTGGAATGCTTGGCGAATATATTTGTCAAATTATATGACCAAACACCACTTCCCAAGTTTTTCCCAAGTATTCTTGGGGCCAAACATGTCCTAAGCTTTGACAATAGATTTTGGATAAGATTTTGAGTGTTTATCTCCAATTTTTTGTTTGAGTATGATCATGAAATTTAACTAGATTTTAAAAATCTAATCTTCAAATATTTTCAAGTTTTCTTCAATTCACAAATCTTTAATTTTTTTTCCAAATATAATACACGTTCAAATACAACTTCATACCCATTAGGCCATTTATATTGCTTTTTGGCAAAATTTATTTGGCCATAAAAATTACTCCTATCTAGTTTTGAAAGAAAGAAAAATGCAAAAAACCTAAAATCTCAATCTACAAACAAATTGTTTTTGGGGTAAAATGTAATTGTTGAGTTAAGTTAAAAAATTTAAAACTTATCCTAAGCTTTTGTAATTTTTTTTTAAAAAAAATAAATAAATAAATCTCTATTATGGACTCCAATTAATTGTGTTTGCCCTTTCCACTCATTAAATGCATTCCTAAAATGCATGCTCAATATTAGTTGATATGCATTTTATTTGGAAAAAATATAAAGGTTTGTGAATGGAAAGGAACTTTATATTTGAAGATAAAATTTTCAAAATATGATTAAATTTTATGGTCAAATTTAAATAAATATTCGAAATCTTATCCAAAATTTGTTGTCAAATACTAGCTTAAGTTTGACAAGATTATTATATTAAAAATATTTTATTTATTCATATTTACTTGTCTACTATTTCAAAATCACATTTTCACTTTTACTTGACACATTTAACATATCAAGAAAAGATAATTAGCATCTCCCACCCCATATTTTACCCTTAGTATCAATTACTTATTTTCCTATCACAAATCATAATTCTTGAATCCATAATTAAATTCAAGGAAAGTTAAGAGTCAAGTCAAGAGAAGTTAAGAGCCAAGTCAAAAGAAGTTCATAGAGTCTTCCAAAAGTCTTTTACAAATGTTTTAACTTTGTTTTAAGACTTGAGTTTTGAGTTGAATAAAGAGTAAAGTTTGAAGTTCATTTCTTCAAAAGAGTATATCGGGATTATGTATTCCCAAAGAGTAAAATGTTTTCACATTTAAAGAAGAAAGGAAACCTTGATTTCCAAAAGAGCATCTGAGCTAGTTTTCAGTAAAAGGGTAAATGTTTTCATATTTAAAGAAGAAAGGAAATCTTGATTTCCAAAAGAGCATTTGAGCTAGTTTTCAGTTAAAGAGTAAATGTTTTCACATTTGAGCAAGAAAGGGAACATCGATTCCAAGAGAGCTTTTAAGCTAAGTTTTGAGTAATTATCTCAAATCAAATAAAGAAGTTATGTGTTTAAACATATGAGCTGAGTATTTTGGAAGTAGTATTGAGCACCGATATGGGGACGAGTTTGAGTTCAGATAACTCACGTCTCCATATTACAAACTATCATGTATCTAAATAATTAGCTCCTAAACTAATGAGATTTCTGTAGATTTCCCTTTTTAAAAGTTTACGCTCCCATATGCAAGTGAAGTCATAATTTAAGTGTGCAATCAATAACGTGTGCCAAGTTAACAGGGTTTTAACTATTCACTCAAAATTTTAAAGGATTGTGAATGGAATGGAACTTGAAAATATTTGAAGATTAAATTTTTAAAATCGTATCAAATCTCATGGTCAAACTCAAACAAATATTTAAAGATAAATATTTAGAGGGTGTTTGAATTGGCTTAAAAGTTGGTCAAATCTACTTTTAAGTCAGTTTTTTATTTCTGAAAGTCTTTGACAAATATAAAAAATAGCTTAAAATAAGTCAAAAATGACTTAAAATAAGTTAGGAAGTGTTTGTCAAGGTAAAAAATGACTTAAGATAAGTTAAAAATAACTTAAAATAAGTCAAAAATCAAAAGTAGGTCTCCCCCTACTTTTTGATTTTTTACTTAAAAGTCATTTTAGTTGACTTTTTATTTTTGACTTAAAAACTACTTTTTTAAGTCAATTGAAACGGGCTCTTAAAATCCTATCCATAATATGTCGTCAACTAGCTTAAGCTTAATAATATCTGAGATGGTCACTCAACTTAGGACAGTTTACTTAGAAAGTCACCCAATTTTGTTTTCTAACTAAAAGTCACTTAATTTAGAATAATTTACTTAGAAAGTCATTCAACTATTGGTATTTCACGTAGAAAATCACTTAATCAATTTAAACAATTTTCACTAAATTTTATTGAAATCAAAATTTTCCTTTAAGCTAATTTTTATTAAAAAATATTAAGATACCCATTTTGAGCATTTTGTTGACCTGCCCCACTTAATATGACCCGCTAAAATTATGGTTATATATATATATATATATATTTATTTATCAAGAACTTATTATTTTGGAGAATTTTACGTGAAATTTATGATACTTAGACATATTATTAATCTTTTATGTTAAAAGAACCTTTATGAAAATTTCCTTGTTTTAAATCTCTGTTTATTTACATCATTTCTTTGTAAATTCTCTGTGTTCTTTCTCATACAGAGGATGCATCGACATGTTATCTACTGTTTATTTCACAATGCATTTTTAAAATTTTAAAACTCTAAATGAGATTCTGAATTAATTGGATTGTAAAGCTATTTATTTTAATTAATTATTAAATTGACTTGTTTTTTAGTTTACTCGAATAAAATGAATCTTATTATTTCGTAAAAACTTTAGTTTAAAACAAATTCATTATATTAAAAAAATGAGAAAGTCATTTAAATTGATTAGGTGATATTTTCGGTGAAATACCTAGTGAAGTGATTTTCTAAGTAAAATATCATAAGTTGAGTGACTTTCAAAGTAAAGTATCCCAAGTTGAGTGACTTTTGAGTTAAAACAAAGTTGAGCGTTTTGGAAAAAAAAAGATTGAGTGACTTTCAGTGAACTTATCCTAAGTTGAGTGACTATATAAGATATTATCTTTGTATTTGGTACAAAATAAAAATGTTTTATTGAAAAATAAGTGAATTTCATACTTCTTTTGTTCAATTAATTATACTCTTTGTAGTTTAATGTGTATTCACTTAAATAAAATTTAAAGGTTTGTGAATGGAAGGTAACTTAAAAATATTTGAATAT
This sequence comes from Solanum acaule, assembly GCA_036250505.1. NCBI lineage: Eukaryota > Viridiplantae > Streptophyta > Magnoliopsida > Solanales > Solanaceae > Solanum > Solanum acaule. Next base: position 465 of record JAJOOR010013728.1, on the reverse strand, counting down.
TAAATTTTCAAAATATGATCAAATCTCATGGTCAAACTCAAACAAATATTGGAAGATAAATATGCAAAATTTGTGGTTAAACAGTAGCTTAAGCATAATAGATAATAAATGTGTTTGGTTATAAAAATGTTTTATTGAAAAATAAGCGACTTTCTTACTTCTTTTATTTAATTAAGATTCTTCTTAGTTTAAGTGTGTAATCAATAATGTGCGTCAAGTTTAGGGGTGTTTTTAATTATGGAAAAGGGTCAAAATTGCCCCTAAACTATGTGAAATAGACCACTTATACCCTCCATTACATTTTGGGATCAAAAATACCCCCGCCGTTATCCTAGGAGACCACAAATACCCTCAAGAGTTAACACCTCAAATTATTAGTGATGTGGCAAGCCACATGGGACTAATCCCTCCACCTAAGCATTGCCAACTAAGATTCACTACAAAAGAACTTGACCTTTAGTGGCG
>JAJOOR010013727.1:0-20965 GCA_036250505.1 Solanum acaule | reverse complement strand
AAGATGCATTATAATATTAGTAACTCAATATTTACACCTTTTTAAAGAATCTTGGTGGCTTTTAAAGTAACATATAATTGAATGGGCACAAATTTAAAATTTAGAAAAAGTTCAAAAAAATAATGTAGAAAATTGCAAAATAAAAGAAAAAAATACTAGAAATTTTAAAAGCTCGATGGAGTAAGGTAAAAGTAGAAAGAACCTAAACGCAGGTTGGGTTGATTTATCATCTTGTAATTTTTACGTGTTTACTTCTTTATACTTTGAACCCCCTTCACAGAAATCCTTGGTCCGCCACTGCTTGTAGTGTATTCTTTCCTCTCAAAAATTGTGTAACCCTTTGAATATTGAATTAATACTTATTTATACCGCACATATTTAATCTATGGACAAATATAACCTTTAGCCAAAATAAATTCGACCCGCTCATCTTTTTGGCCCTATGATATATGGGTCAGGTAGTGTGGCCGCTCTACGCATGATCAAATTTCTAGAAGCCAATTTTTTTGCTTTTCTCTTTTTCTTTTTAACTGGTGCGACATAGGCCTGGTAGCGTAGCTGCCGCGCATACGCCCTTGTCAAGTTTTTCTTTATTTTTCTATATTCATTTAGCTCAATGACTACCGAATGCGATCTTGATCATTTCATTGAACTTCTACTCAGACTTCAAAGCTAACAAGTCTATTTTTGCTCCAAACATGCCTATTAGTTCTGACATATTTGATATGCAAAGATATTTATACCGCACATATTTAATCTATGGACAAATATAAACTTCAGCCAAAATAAATTCGACCCACTCATCTTTTTGGCCCTATGCTATGTGGGCCAGGTAGTGTGGCCACTCTGCGCATGATCAAATTTCTAGAAGCCATTTTTTTTTCTTTTATCTTTTTCTTTTCAACTGGTGCGGCATGGGCCTGGTAGCATAGCTGCTGCGCATACACCCTTGTCAAGTTTTTCTTCATTTTTCTATATTCATTTAGCTCAATGACTATCGGATGCGATCTTGATCATTTCATTGAACTTCTACTCAAACTTCAAAGCTAACAAGTCTATTTTTACTCCAAACATGCTTATTAGTTCTGACAAATTTGATATGCAAAGAAATACATGTAATAAGCACACACCAATTATAATAATGATCAAGTGATGACAAAAGAACACATATGAGATCTTTAAAATATTTAAATATATGTATTTTATTTAAATATCAATAACAATCATAATATTTTTAGACAAATGTTTTCACTATGGAAAAGTTTAATTATATAATATATTAATTTCCCTTGATGTCTCTTATATTTTGATATATCTTTGTAAAAGTGTAGACTTTACCACTGATAACTTGTAACGACCTATTCCCGTCGTTATAGAAATGCCGATGGGGGAAAATTTGGGGTCGAAAAACTTTTTCGTAGTATTTGGATTTTCTTAACCTAGTCTAGATTTGGACGAAATTGGAGTCTTTAAGGTTTAGGGAAATCTAGTAACAACCGGGTGAGTTAATTGTGATTTTGATTACATGAGTAGTTAGATAACTCGTTAAAGAACCCGTACGACTTTACATAATTGAATTCGGGCGAGTAGAACTCCCGAAATCGATCTTAGCGTGAAGGATATTTTTTGAGCGTCGTGGATTAGAGGTGTGTTGTGAAATGGGGATTTTTGAATTATTAAAATAGCTCACTGTTTCGTGCAAGCCGCTTTGGCGCTGGATTTTGTCGCTCTGGCGAGGTCGCTGTAGCGTGGTGAGGGTCGTTATGGCGGGCCAGACGCAACTTAAAGTCGTAAATAAACCCCTAAACGACCTTATTTGGCACTTTTTGATTTTTAGAGCTAAGGAACATACCCCAGGCGACTCCTACTCATTTTTCACCATTCTTGAGGCTAAAAGTAAGCTTTTCACTCCTCGAATCCGTTTTTCGATCCGTAGAACGTAAGAATGGGTGAATATTGATGGGGGAGAGTTTTTTTTATAGATTCTATGGTGGAAACAACCCTAATTTGGATAATTGGAATCATGGGTTTGATGTAGGGTTCATATAATTGTTAGTAATTTGGGTAATTAGTGGTTGTTTATTAATTCCCGTATTATATTGATTATTTGTAGACCAACAACAAGCGGAACGAATCTGGAAAGGGAAGGATCAAGTTTCTTAAGGTTTCAAGCTTGTTTTGAGGTAGGTGATGGTTGTGATTCTATGATTGTGTGATGTATGTTTATTCTTGCTTCATTATGATACATGTATGTATATGAATGTTGCATTATTGATCACACTTGTTGTAAATGAGATAGATGAATGATGATTACCATGAAGTCATGACTTAATTATATGATCTTGAGGATATACTTGTGATTGTGATTGTGGTGTGTTGAATGGATCGATTGCCACGTTCCAGCATAACTAGCTTGGATCGATTGCCACGTTCCGGCATAACTATGGGATAGGTTGCCACGTTTCGGCATAATTATTAGATCGGGTACCACGTTCCAGTGTTCTAACTGTTTGGGTTTGGGTTCCATGAGAGGACCAATGATTTGATATAATTGTGTATCTTGAGAAATGTGAAGTTGTTCATTATTCGTATAAGTTGATGATATTGTATATATTCGTTATGTGCATGTGATTATATTGTTGTATTGACTAATGTATGTTACACATAGTGGGATAGCCGCGTGATCTTACCAATACACTGTGGTTGTGTACTGATACTGTACTTGCTCTTATTTTTGGTGAGTACATCGCATCTTCAAGCGGCTACTGACAGATTAGTGATCGTTTGAATTCAAGGGTGAGCCAATTCTTCCGGGCTGCCATGGGTTCTCTTTCGTCTATGTCCACCATTTTCGGACTTAGACTATGTTCTAGTTAGTTGATTAGTTCATTAGATTGGGGTTGCATCCCTTCTTGTTTAAACTTGTTGAACTTTAGATGTTTTGGTACATTGACTTTCATATTCTAGGCATTACTTTCGCAATGTTAGTTATTATTGTTATACTTTTGTTAGAGTTTATGGGAACTCTATTTATTTCCTTAGTATTTAACTTGCTTCTGTAATTTAAATGCCTTAGTTTTGGTTTAGTTGCTTGGTTTGAGTTGTAGTAGTGGTTCTCCCACCGGAGGGTTAGTATGGGTGCCAATCACGATGGTCTGGGTCGTGACAAAGTTGGTATCAGAGCCTTGGTTCGTTGATTTCGATGTACCAAAACAAGTTTAGTAGAGTCTTGCAAAATGGTACAGGGACGCCTTTACTTTTCTTCGAGAGGCTATAAGACTTAATGAAATCTCTCTGTTTTCTCTTGTTTCCTTTCATGCTATGACTTGATTCCAATTGGTATTTGGCGATTTAAATTTGTATCTAACCTCATTCACTCTTCTGTCCACATATGGTTAATACTAGATTCAACGGCGTCAGGCCCATAGTTCCCGTTAATTCTCCAGCTGAGGAATCTGCAACGAGAGGTCGCGATCAAGGCAGGGGTAGAGGAAGAGCTAGGCGAAGAGGCCGTGGAAAAGTAGCGTTTGCCGGGAATGGAGCTCCTGTTGAGAATGCTCTTGTGAATGAGAACCCTCTTGCGCGTCATGAAGAGATTGAAGAGGAGAATGCTGATATTGAGGATGTGGGACAAGAGGAAGATGTGCGGGCTGAGACTACCGATGTTCCCCCCATAGACCTATTGTTAGTTCGACAGATCATGTCATTCTTGAATGGGCAACTCAAGCTCCTACTAATCCTCCTGTCGCTAGCTCTGCACCCAAGGTGGGTGGGACTTGAGGTAATGATGCTTTCTTCCGTCCTTTGTTGGGTTCTGTTATGACTGGTAATGAGCATGAAATTTAAACTAAAGCCTCCTGTATTTCTTGAATCTGAGAATAAGGATGCTTATGAGTTCATCTTAGATTGCTATGAGAGGTTTCATAAGTTGGGTATTGTCCATCAACATGGGGTTGAGTTTGTGTCCTTTCAACTTCAAGGTGAGGCTAAGCAGTGGTGGAGAGCTTATATGGAATGTAGATCTTCAACTTTACCTCCACTTACTTGGACCCAGTTTCATGCTCTATTTTTGGAGAAATATGTGCCTAGGACTTTGAGGGATCGCAAGAAGGATGAGTTCATGGATTTGGAGCAAGGTGGTATGACTGTGGCTGCTTATGAGGCCAAGTTCCATGCTTTGTCTAGATATGCTACTCAATTGGTGACGATTGAGGAGGAGAGGATCCATTTATTTATTAAGGGACTAAATTATGAGTTGCAAGTATTATCTGTTCATATGACTTCTGTACGGAGGAGCTTTAATGAGGTAACAAACTATGTTAAGAAAGTGGAAGGGGTGAGGCGAGACGGTCAAGCTAAGGCATAGGCAAAAAGGGCCAAGAACTCGAGTAACTTTCAAGGTTCTTATTCCAAGGGGTCCGGAAGGCCAACGCTTGCAGCCAAGCCAATTCAATCCGCTATGCCTACCTCTGCAGGTAGTTACTCGGAAACTCCATCTCATAATTTTCAGGTTAGCCAGGGAGTCGCTCCTTCGATAGGCGGCAAGCCATCTTTTGATCGTACTTGTTACAACTGTGGAGAACCTGGGCATATGAGGAGAGATTGTTCCCACCCACGTGTGTTTGAGTCCGCGCAACAGCAGACTAGAGCAGTGATACCTGTGGGAAATGGTAATAATGGTAGAGTCCATCCACAATGTGGGCGATGAGGTAATCAGCGAGGCCGTGGAGGTAGAGGAAATGGTAATGCAGGCAGGGGTAACGTGTAACCTTGTAGGGAAGTGGTTCATCAAGATGATAGGGCTAAGTGTTATGCCTTTCCGGGCAAGAATGAGGCAGAGACGTCTGATGCGGTGATCACATGTTCTATTTTTGTGTGTGACCGGATGACTAATGTGTTATTTGATCCAGGTTCTACTTATTCTTATGTATCTGTGAGATTTGCCTCAGAGTTTGATATGATTTGTGATATACTTGATGCCCCTATCCATGTTTCTACCCCAGTTGGAGAGTCAGTCATAGTTACACATGTCTATCGTGCTTGCCCTACTTTATTTATGGGTTTTCATACTTGGGCTGATTTGGTGATTTTGGATATGACTGACTTTGACATAATCTTAGGTATGACTTGTTTGTCAACCTATTATGCCGTACTTAATTGTAATACTAAGTCCGTAACTCTAGAAATTCCGGGAAGGGAAAAATTAAAGTGGGAAGGGATGTACAAGCCTAAGCGAACTAAGATCATATCCTCCATTCGAGCTAAGAGATTGATAGGGCAGAGTTGTTTGACATGTTTGGCTCATATTAGGGAAGTTGAGATTGAGGCTCCATTTATTGGGTCTATTCCTGTGGTGTCAGAATTTATAGAAATGTTTCCTAATGATTTTCCTGGTATGCCTCTAGATAGAGATATATATTTTTGCATTGATTTAAAGCCTGGTACGCGTCCCATTTCTATCCCTGTATATCGCATAGCTCCGGCAGAATTAAAAGAGCTTAAGGCTCAAATCCAAGAACTTCTTGATAAATGATTTATTCGTCCTAGTGCTTCCTATGGGGTGCTCCAGTTTTGATTATCAAGAAAAAAATTGGTAGTATGAGAATGTGTATAGATTACCGGCAATTGAATAGAGTCACTATTCGAAACAAGTACCCTTTGCCTCGAATAGATGATCTTTTTTACCAATTGCAAGGTGCATCAATTTTCTCTAAGATTGATCTAAGATCCGGTTACCATCAATTGAAAATTAGGCCTGAGGATGTGCCCAAGACGGCATTTAGAACCCGCTATGGGCATTATGAGTTTTTGGTTATGTCTTTTGGTTTGACCAATGCTCCTGCAGCTTTTATGAGTTTAATGGATGGGGTGTTCAAGCCATTTCTTGATTCTTTCGTCATAGTCTTTATTGATGATATTTTGGTCTATTCGAAAAGTGAGAAAGAGATGTCGACCATCTTTGTAGTGTTTTGGGTGTTCTTGGGAAGCAAAAGTTATATGCTAAACTTTCTAAGTGTGAATTTTGGTTAAAATCGGTTGCATTTTTGGGGCATGTAGTTTCGAAAGAAAGGGTAATGCTAATCTCCAAAAGATTGAGGCGGTTAAGAATTGGGTTAGGCCTAGCTCTGTGACGAAAGTTAGGAGTTTTGTGGGGCTCGCTAGCTATTATCGTCGATTTGTGAAATATTTTGCTTCCATTGCCACTCACTTGACTAACTTAACCAAAAAGGAGGTACCCTTCGAATGGATTGAAAAGTGTGATGAGAGCTTTCACAAGCTCAAGACTCTCTTGACCACTGCGCCCATTCTAGCATTACCGGTTGAAGGTAAGGATTTTATTATTTATTGTGATGCTTCACATTCTGGTTTAGGTGCTGTGTTGATGCAGGATAAGAATGCTATAGCTTATGCCTCGCTTCAATTGAAAGTGTATGAGAAGAATTATCCAACACATGATTTAGAGTTGGCAGCGGTAGTGTTTGGTCTTAAGATATGAGATTATTACCTCTATGGTGTTAAGTGTGAAGTGTTTACTGATCATCGTAGTTTGCAGCATGTGTTCGCTCAAAAGGATCTGAATTTGAGACATCGAAGGTGGATGAAGTTACTTAAGGATTATGATGTGACCATTCAATATCATCCGGGCAAGGCTAATGTGGTGGAAGATGATTTAAGTCGAAAAGCGGTGAGTATGGGTAGTTTAGCTTGCTTAAGTGTAACCAAGCGACCTTTGGCTAAGGAAATTCAGACATTAGAGTCTAAGTTCATGCAGTTGGGTATCTCAGAAAGATGTGGGGTGTTAACTAGCATTGAAGTGAGGGCCACATTCATTGAGGAGATCAAGGCCAAACAATTTGAGGATGAGAATTTGGAGAAGCTTAGAAAGAAGACTGCGAATGGTAAGGTACAAGAGAACACTCTTGATGCGGATGGTGTGCTCAATTTTAAAGGAATAATATGTGTTCCTAGAGTAGATGACTTGATTGAGAAATTGTTGGCAGAGTCTCATGGTTTGCGATATTCTACTTATTCGGGTGTGACCAAGATGTATCGAGATTTGAGGCGAATTTATTTGTGGCCGGGCATGAAGAAAGATATAGCAGAGTTTGTGGCGAAGTGTCAAAATTGTCAACAAGTGAAGTATGAACATCAAAGGCCTGCAGGTTTGCTTCAAAGAATGCCAATTCCGAAATGAAAGTGGGAAATAATAGCCATGATTTTGTGGTTGGTCTTCCCAAGACTTTGAGGAAGTTTGATTCTATTTGGGTAGTGGTTGATAGATTGACTAAGTCAGCCCATTTTATTCCGGTAAGAATAGATTATAATGCTGAGTAATTGGCTAAAATTTATGTGAAAGAGATAATGAGGTTGCATGGGGTGCCCCTCTCTATCATCTCAGACCGTGGTACCCAATTCACATCCAAGTTTTGGAGGAAATTACAGGATGAATTGGGCACACAACTCACTTTTAGTACAGCCTTTCATCCACAGACAGACGGGCAGTCAGAGAGGACTATTCAAGTATTAGAAGACATGTTGAGGGCATGTGTGCCTAATTTTGGAGGGCATTGGGATAAATTCATACCTTTGTGTGATTTCTCCTATAATAATAGTTATCACTCCATCATTGATATGGCACCATTTGAGGCACTCTATGGGAGAGGATGTCGATCACCCATAGGATGGTTTGAAGCTGGAGATGTGAAATCTTTGGGGGTAGATTTAGTGAAAGATGCTCAAGATAAGGTGATGAGCATTCAAGCTAAGCTTTTAGCAGCCCACAGAGTAGACAAAAGAAGTATGCAGATCATAAGGTAAGAGACATGATGTTTCAAACAGGTGAGAATTTTCTTCTTAAGGTATCACCCATGAAAGGGGTGATGAGATTTGGTAAGAAAGGTAAGCTAAGTCCGCGATACATTGGTCCATTTGAGATTCTTGAATATGTGGGACCGGTAACGTATATATTGGCTTTACCTACTACATTATCGGGAGTTCATCTGGTATTTCATGTGTCCATGTTGAAGAGATATCATGGTGACGGGGATTATATCATAAAGTGGGATTCAATTGTGTTAGACAAGGACTTCCGATATGAGGAGGAACCAATTGCAATTCTTGATCATGATGTGCGTAAGTTGAGGACCAAGGAGATTAAGTCCGTAAAAGTTCAATGGAAGCATCGTCCAGTTAAGGAAGCTACTTGGGAAACTGAGAGAGACATGCGAGACAAGTATCCCCAATTGTTCGTCGATTCAGGTACTACTTCATTCCTTCCTTAGCCTCTTTTCCTAAGTTTTATCACTTGGGGATGAGTGATGGGTAAATTGGTATCTATTATAACGACCTATTCCCGTCGTTATAGAAATGCCAACGGGGGAAAATTTGGAGCCGAAAAACTTTTTCGTAGTATTTGGATTTTCTTAACCTAGTCCAGATTTAGACGAAATCGGAGTCTTTAAGGTGTAGGAAATATGGTAACAACCGGGTGAGTTAATTGTGATTTTGATTACATGAGTAGTTAGATAACTCGTTAAAGAATCCGTACGACTTTACAGAATTGAATTCAGGCGAGTAGAACTCCTGGAATCGATCTTAGCGTGAAGGGTATTTTTTTAGCGTCGTGGGTTAGAGGTGTGTTGTGAAATAGGGATTTTGGAATTATTAAAATAGATCACTATTTCGTGCAAGCCGTTTTGGCGCTGGATTTTGTCGCTCTGGCAGGGCCACTGTAGCGGGGTGAGGGCCGGTGTGGTGGGCCAGACGCGACTTAAAGTCGTAAATAAACCCCAAAATGATCTTATATGAAACTTTTCAATTTTTAGAGCTAAGGAATGAACCCCATGCAACTCCTACTCATTTTTCACCATTCTTGAGGCTAAATGTAAGCTTTTCACTCCCCGAATCCGTTTTTCGATCCGTATAACATAATAGAATGGGTGAAAATTGATGGGGAAGGGTTTTGTTATAGATTCTATGGTGGAAACAACCCTAATTTGGATAATTGGGATCATGGGTTTGATCTAGGGTTCATAGAATTGTTAGTAATTCGGGTAATTAGTGGTTGTTTATTGATTCCCGTATTATATTGATTGTTTGTAGACCAAGAACAAGTGGAATGAATCCGAAAAGGGAAGGATCAAGTTTCTTAGGGTTTCAAGCTTGTTTCGAGGTAGGTGATGATTGTGATTCTATGATTGTGTGATGTATGTTTGTTCTTGCTTCATTATGATACATGTATGTATATGAATGTTTCATTATTGATCATACTTGTTGTAAATGAGATAGATGAATGATGAGTACCCTGAAATCATGACTTAATTGTATGATCTTGAGGATATACTTGTGATTGTGATTGTGGTGTGTTGAATGGATCGGTTGCCACGTTCTTGCCTAACTAACTTGGATCGGTTGCTATGTTCCAGCATAACTATGGTGTTGACACCCAATTTTGGACCTCCACATTGTATATTAATCATCGAGCTTCTTCAATTTCAAACGTTTTAAAATAGTTATTTTTATAAAATTTCAAAAATATAGTTTTCAAGTTATTTTAAATAATTGTGTCATTTTTATAATTTTTAAACAATATATGTGTTTTATATAATTATGTATACAATTAGTATATTTTATTAATATTTTGAAAATCATCACAAAAGATTTTACATTTTTTAGTTAAATATTTTATCAATTTACCTTAAGTTATAGTTATAATTCCGAGTTAATTAGTTTGTAATTAAATTGATTATTATATTTCGTTAAGCTTAAGAAGCTTGTTAATTAATTAAATTAATTCATCCTATATAAATTTTAGCCGAATTCGCTGAATCAACTCAATTTGGCTACTTTTCAAATTTTAATGGGCTACAATTACAATACATTTGGCCAATTCCAAAACTCCAAACCTCAATATTCAGCTCACCTTTCAACCAAATTGGGCCGATTTCATTGACCCAATTAACAACCCATACATTCCAATACAACCAGCCTATACCCACCAGATTAATTCCCCAATTCCTTACCAGCAACCCACTTCTTAAACCCATACCCAATTCAATACAACCATACATTGCATACAACAACATACATCATCAACTACAGTAGATGCACAAACTAGACAACCCCACCCTTGTACATCGCATTTTTCTTCTTCACACGAAAATCGAAATCCAGTGAGCAAATTGCGCTGTAAACCCAAAAATCTCGTCCAACTACCCTGTAGAACCCATAACCTAGCAGCATAATCGATCACATCGCTGTCCCTTTTCCCCATTTTCAAAATCTCTTCCACTGTTTGATTTTGAAAAAGGGAAAGAAATTGAAAAGATTTTGAATTCTTTCAATGGATATACCCCCAAAATACCCCAACTTCCCCTATAAATTACCCTCTGCCCTCTGTGATTAGAGACATGTTAAAAAGATTGAATCTTGAGGTCATATACGAAAAATAGCTTACAAACTAGGTTTGGTGCTTGGTTTTTGAGCGATAGACATCTTAAACTTAAGAATTTTATAACTAGCTTTCTGATTCTAAGTTCCGAGAAGATCGACGCTCAGATTTTCTTAGCTTGCTGTTCGTATTTAGATTTCATAGTAGAAGAGTCGTTGTTCTCAGCTCGTTGTCAAGTTCGCTGTCCAAGAAGAGGTAAAATCCTTGTAACTTTGCTTTGCTTAATTCCTGTTTGAGTTAAGGATCTCATGATCGTTTTGGTTGTAATTTTGATTGCGTTAATCACACAGTTGTCTATTGACTAATTTGATTTTCTTCATTAATTTTGTGAATCATGACTAGAGACTCACTCTCTCAATGTTAGCCTAATCTGCACATCTATAGACATTAATGTTGATCTTCTCTTTTGACTTGTTTGGCTTTGAAATGGATATTAGTTGGAAAAGAGAATCAATTTTTTTCATTCCTTTCGATTTTGAATGGTCGTTGTCTGTAGCATCTCTTGTTCAAGTAACCAGATTGTAGTTATCTCGAATTCATAAGCTTATATAAATTTGGTTTATCTGTTTTAGCCAAAATTTTAGTTTTTGTCTTGGTTGTGGTCTGTAGCTATCTTGGTATGTGATGAGTCCACAAATTGGACTCAATTATGACTTTATTTTGATAGAAATAGGGTCCTCAAATGCTTATTTTGTCTCAATATCTGATGAAAACTCTTAAGTTTCAGGTATTTGAAGTTTTAGTGGAAGCATAGGCACTTAGGCGCAAAAAGGCTAAAAAGAACGAAAAGGCTGAAGCCTGAGCATCGCCAAGCATACTTGGCGATACACAGAAAGGACGCACTCCGCCTTTCTTTCCAGTACGTGAAACCCTGAAGGAGTAGGATCAAAAAAGCGATGAAAGAAGCAGTTGGCGTTTCACCAAATAGATCCGCGAAGCATTACTATGTCGCCCAATGACACAGAGCATGTCGATGTTGAAGGCTAGTGCAAGACGGTGACGAACTACACCATAGGGGGAATCGCCGAGTTAATCGGCGATTCCGCCTAACCTCGCCGAATGATCCACCAACACTATTTTCTGAAGTCTATAAATACTAAACTTATTTATTAATTTTGGAGAGTCGAACATTTATTTTAATTTCCAGAATAGAATAGTACTTTTTTGGATATTTCTCTCAAGTTTGGAGAGGGTTTTAGGAGACTTGAAGAAAGAAGGATTTCATCTTTCCCAAATTGGAAGTGGGTCTTCTCCATTCTTCTTCCTTTGCTTAAATCAAGGTTTAATTTCTTATACCCACTTGATTTTACTATCATTTTAGGTGTATTGTGCTATTTCTTGATGTGTGGCTAAAAACCCCCATTCTTGGGGTGTGATTTAGAAAATATGTGTTGATATTATTGTTGGGTCTTGCTTGCTGATAGGCTAGATGTAGTTTAAGGTGCTTTAACCTAGTGGTTGTGAATTAATCTAAAGGGTTTGTAGTTGCAAATACAAAGCCACCCATGTGTTTTCGGCTTGCCCGAGAGGGAGGTCGCGAAACCAAGACCACTAGACTGATGGCCTAAGGAGTGGGTCGACATGAGGTTCAGCCCGAGAGGGTGAGCCCAAGTCCTATATCCTTACACTCAGCTTGAGAGAGTGAGTGGGGTAAGGCGTAGGCTGGTCTTCATGCGACAAATGGGTGTTCGAGAGGAACACATTTGAAACAAGGTAAGTTGCCCGAGAGGGAACTTATTTCCATTTAAAGCTTAGCCTAGTCACTATTATCTTGCAAATTTCCTATCAAAAGCATGTATCCAACTACCTATCTCAACTTGTATTGCGGTCACACCCCAAGAACTCTTCTCCATACTTTATTTTCTTGTTATTTAGTTGTTTCTACTACTTTTGACAAAACCCCAAATTGATATTTGACAATTTCGTGTCACCCCCGTCAATTCACTGTGGTTTTAATCATTAATGTCTTTAGCTATGAATAATTAGAATTAAATTTTATTTTTTTATTAATTCTCAAAACCACTCCCTTGGGACACGCCCAACCGTTGGTTGGGTTACTATATTATCGACGATAGTAGACACTCGTATCGTAGGTTAGTGTCGTTGGTCACGATAAGCATCAAAATGGCGCCGCTACCGGGGAGTGGTGTTACTTGAGAATTTTTAGATTAGTAAAATTTTCGTTCTTTTTAGTTGTAGTTTACTCACTTCAATTTTTTTTTGTAGTTTGTTTTGCTAGTTTGAATATCAAAACAGGAACTAAGGATGGAGAATCACTACAGATATCACGCGGATCATCACCTTCTGAAACTATTGAACCTTAGGGATAACCTCCTGACATTTAAACAGGTAGGGGATGAAACAATTTAGGAAATATGGCTAAAGTTTCAACCGGTGCTGCAACCATGCCCATCTTATGGGATGACGGAGAAGGGACTACTGGAGTGCTTCTATAGGGGTCTTGGACGAGAGAATAGAAGTATTGCTGATCAACTTTGCGAGGGCGACATGCTACACCTGCCCTATGAGTTTGTAGCAAAACTCCTTGATGGCATGGTAGAAGCCAGAAAAAAAGCAAAAAGAAAGCAGGAGTGGGATGCACTAGTCACCCAGTTGGATGTTCTATCCACCCGAGTCACAGAATTGGAAGTACAAGCCATGGGAAAAGAAAAACACTCCTCCTTTCGAGAGTGTAAACATGGGAAGAAGAAGAGAGGTGTGCAGGATGATGAGGCTCTGTCACTCATTCAACAAAAAATTGAGGCGCATGAGAAGATGTTGAATGAGATGAAGGATAACATCGAAATACTAAATGAAGCATCAACCTCTCACTCCATGACACTCCAGCTGCAGGATCCTCAAATTGGCCATTTGATATCAGGTCACTACCCACCATTCGCTGAGAACTCGCCTAATTACAACTTGGGCGATTCCAAAAATGAAGAATAGTTGTTGACTTGCGTCGTGCCGCGACGTTAACTAAGGCGCTGTTTGGGAGGCAACCCAAAACCCCTTAATATTTTATATTTACGTATTGGTTAAATAATGATGTGTTGTGGTATAGGTCGAAATGCGAAAAGTACAGGGTGACAAGTAATAGATCCAATTGGCGATTCGCCGAAGAAGTCTGCGATCTTGACCTTATTCGCCGGTTGACTTCAACCATCTCTAAGAGTGAAGCCTGTAAAACTTGGCGAGCATGTGAATTTATTGGCACATCGCCAACTCTGTTGGCGATCTTGTTGGCAATGGCCGTTTGAACTCCCAGGTTTACTGGAAAGTTCTGTAAAACTCGGCGAAACAAGTGATTGATCGGTGACACGCCAATTGATTCGGCGATTCAGACTGATATCGCCAAATATGCAGGAATTGGACGGCACTCGAGTAAAGCTAAAACAAGGTGATTGTGTAGCATTTAAGAAAAAGGGTTGAATATAGGCGTGTTGGGTTGGATAGAGATTCATTGGAGAGCTTTCTGAATCATTCAACGACTCAGTTGACGTTCCCACATCGCCTTCGTTTTAATGTTAAATTTTTTAAAGGTTTACACCTCGAGCCGCATAAGAATTATGCCGCCCTGACAAATGGAGAAACTGCACAACCTGGATCATTTCTTTACCTCCCTTTCTGTCTTATTATGCTTTTACTTTTGAACACTTTTAATTGCATTTGAGGACAAATTGCTTTTATTTGTGGTGGGGTGAGACTCACCTTTTGTGTGTTATTTGTGATGCGTGTTTTGTGTATTTGGGTTGTTCTATTTTTAATTGTGTTATATATTGCCTTTCGTGGATGTTTGAGCTCATGGCTCCTTTTGGTTTTAAATTATAAAAATGATTTTGACCCTTTCGAAAAATGTTTATTTTTTGAAAATTTTCACCACCGCTTGTGTTGAAAGTGGTTGTTCTCTCGCAAAATTCAAGTCTCGGTTCCGATCAATATTGATAACTTGAATAGTGCTCTCAATTGAACAAACATGAATGTGCGGCTACGACGAGACCATATGAAGGTGCATAGACAATATGTGAACTCTTTGCATCTTGTTGTGATTAGCCATTTATCGAATTGATTCTCTTGTATTGACCATTGCACACTAGCGAAAGTGTGTAGTCTTGTTTGACTTAAGTGTCGATGCCTTGTGTGATTAGCTTACTTTGAAGTATGCATAAATAAACCTAGAATTTGCCCCATCAGTCTGATTGATTTAGAAAGGTGTACTCTTGAAATGATTTTAGGCAACTTTAAAGAGTGTGAACCAAATTTAACATATACCTCTCTTGTGGCCTACCCGTGAGCGTGTGAAACTATTTTGAATACCCCTTGAGCCTTACCTTTTTTGGAAGAACATTGATGAACCTCAGACCTTACTTGACCCACTACCTATAATCTTCTTAACTTGTGATTTAGAGAATAGCAAACTTAGGCCAAAAGCCTAAGTTGGGGGTGTGATGAAAAGGAGAAGGAAAAGTCAAGAAGTGCAAGAAAAGTTTTCTTCAATCCCATGGTGTTGTCAAACAAAATGGAAACCCTTAAAAAAAATGGGAATAAAAGTGCAAAAGGAAGTGGGTTCCAAAAGCAATACATGGAGAGTGAATGAAAGGATGACTTAGAAGCACTAGGAAAAAAAATGATAATGGAAAGAAAAAGGATGTTTTGAGAACACCATATCTCACGAGGATAAAGAAGTCACCGAGCCTAAATGACCATACATTTGCACTCAGCCCCATTACAAGTCTTAGAAAGACCTTTTTTATCTTAATTGAGCCAAACCGAAAATCGATTGGAAAATAAGGGCAAACCTATGGGTGAAAAGTTACATTGTGTTCTTCTTTTTTAGTGTGAGCGTTGCATCTGATTCCTGATCTTGAATTGATTAACCTCTATGTGTGAATATGGAATCATTGTTTGTGTGAGATCATTTAGATACTTTTTGTTGAGCTTGAACTTGCACAAGTAGCAAGTATTGCGAGCATGAGAATTTTGGGTAGTGGTGTGTCACAACTTGAATCTTTGAGTACACAATTGAATCTTCGCATAAGTAGTTTGAGTCTTGTTGTGTACATTCATGATTTAGTCTTGTGTATAACTATTTGAGACACCTTGTTGAACGGCTAAACTTGAGTTTCTTGAGGACAAGCAAAAGTTTAAGTTGGGGTTGATGAATTCACAAATTGGACTCATTTATGGCTTTATTTTGATAGAAATAGTGTCCTCAAATGCTTATTTTGTCTCAATATCTGATGAAAACTCTTAAGTTTCAGGTATTTGAAGTTTTAGTGGAAGCATAGACACTTAGGCGCAAAAAGGAACAAAAAGGCTGAAAAGAACGAAGAAGTTGAAGCATGAGCATCGCCAAGCACACTTGGTGATTCACAGAAGGGACGCACTCCGCCTTTCGTTCCAGTACGGGAAGCCCTGAAGGAGCAGGATTAAAAAGGCGATGAAAGGAGCAGTCAGCGTTCCACCGAATAGATCCGTGAAACAGTACTATGTCGCCTAATGACACAGAGCACGATGATGCTGAAGGCTAGTGCAAGACGGCGACGAACTACACCTAAGGGCAAATCACCAAGTTAATCAGCGATTCCGACTAACCTCGCCGAATGATCCACCAACACTATTTTCTGAAGTCTATAAATACTAAACTTATTTATTAATTTTGGAGAGTCGAACATTTATTTTAATTTCCAGAATAGAATAGTACTTTTTTGGATATTTTCTTTCAAGTTTGGAGAGGGTTTTTGGGAGACTTGAAGAAAGAAGGATTTCATATTCCCTAAATTTTTAGTGGGTCTTCTCCATTCTTCTTCCTTTGCTTAAATCAAGGTTTAATTTCTTATACCCACTTGATTTTACTATCATTTTAGGTGTATTGTGTTATTTCTTGATGTGTGGCTAAAACCCCCCATTCTTAGGGGTGTGATTTAGCAAATATGTGTTGATATTATTGTTTTTCTTGCTTGCTGATAGGCTAGATGTAGTTTAAGGTGCTTTAACATAGTGGTTGTGGATTAATCTAAAGGGTTTGTAGTTGCAAATACAAAGCCACCCATGTGTTTTCGGCTTGCCCTAGAGGGAGGTTGCGAAACCAAGACCACTAGACTGATGGCCTAAGGAGTGGGTCTACATGAGGTTCAGCCCGAGAGGGTGAGCCCAAGTCCTATATCCTAACACTCAGCTTGAGAGAGTGAGTGGGGTAAGGCGTAGGCTGGTCTTCATGCGACAAATGGGTGTCCGAGAGGAACGCATTTGAAACAAGGTAAGTTGCCCGAGAGGGAACTTATTTCCATTTAAAGCTTAGCCTAGTCACTATTATCTTGCAAATTTCCTATCAAAAACATGTATCCAACTACCTATCTCAACTTGTATTGCGGTCACACCCCAAAAACTCTTCACCATACTTGATTTTCTTGTTATTTTTGTTGTATCTACTACTTTTGACAAAAACCCCAATTGATAATTGACCCTTTCGTGTCACCCCCGTCAATTTACTATGTTTATAATCATTAATGTCTTTAGCTATGACTAATTATAATTAAATTTTATTTTTCTATTAACGCTCAAAACCACTCCCTTGGGACACAACCCCATCCCTTGGTTGGGTAACTATATTATCGTCGATCGTAGACACTCGTACCGTAGGTTAGTGTCGTTGGTCACGATAAGCATCAAAATAACGCCGCTGCCGGGGAGTGGTGTTACTTGATAATTTTTAGATTAGTAAAATTTTCGTTCTTCTTAGTTGTAGTTTACTCACTTCAATTTTTTTTGTAGTTTGTTTTGCTAGTTTGACTATCAAAACATGAACTAAGGATGGAGAATCACTACGGATATCACACGGATCGTCACCTTCTGAAACTATTGAACCTTAGGGATAACCGCCTGACATTTAAACAGGTAGGGGATGAAACAATTCAGGAAATGTGGCTGAAGTTTCAATCGGTGTTGTAACCATTCCCATCTTACGGGATGACGGAGAAGGGACTACTGGAGTGCTTCTATAGGGGTCTTGGACCAGAGAATAGAAGTATAGCTGATCAACTTTGCGAGGGTGGCATGCTACACTAGCCCTATGAGGTTCTAGCAAAACTCCTTAATGGCATGGTAGTAGCAAGTAAAAAAGCAAAAAGAAAGCAGGAGTGGGATGCACTAGTCACCCAGTTGGATGTTCTATCCACCCGAGTCCCGAAATTGGAAGTACAAGCCATGGGAAAAGAAAAGCACTTCTCCCTTCGAGAGTGTAAACATGGGAAGAAGAAGAAAGGTGTGCAGGATGATGAGGCTTTGTCACTCATTCAACGAAAAATTGAGGCGCATGAGAAGATGTTGAATGAGATGAAGGATAACATCGAAATGCTAAATGAAGCATCAGCCTCTCACTTTATGACTATCCAGCTGCAGGATTCTCAAATTGGACACTTGATATCGGGTCACTACCCACCATTCTCTTAGGGCTCGCCTAATTACAGCATGGGCGACTCCGAAAATGAAGAATAGTTGCTGACTTGTGACGTGCCGCGAGACGTTGTTTGGGAGGCAACCTAAAACCCCTTAATATTTTATATTTACTTATTGGTAAAATAATGATGTATTGTGGTATAGGTCGAAATGCGAAAAGTGCAGGGTGATAAGTAACAGATCCTATTGGCGAGTCGCCGAAGAAGTTGGCGATCTTGACCTTATTCATCGGTTGACTCCAACCATCTCCAAGAGTGAAGCCTGGAAAACTCGGTGAGCATGTGAACTTATTGGTGCATCGCCGACTCTGTGGGAAATTTCGTTGGCAACCGCCGTTTGAACTCCCAGGTTTACTGGAAAGTTCTGTAAAACTCGGCGAAACAAGTGATTGATCGGCGACACGCCAACTGATTCGGCGATTCAGACTGATATCGCCCAATACGCAGGAATTGGACGACACTAGAGTAAAGATAAAACAAGCCGGCTGTGTAGCATTCGAGAAAAAGGGTTGAAAATAGGCGTGTTGGGTTGTCTAGAGATGCATTAGAGAGCTTGCTGAATCATTGAACGACTCAGTTGACGTTCCCACCTCGCCTTCGTTTTAATGCTAAATATTTTAAAGGTCTATACCTCAAGCCGCACAAGAATTATGCCGCCCTGAAAGATGGAGAAACTGCACATCCAGGTTCATTTCTTTACCTCCCTCTCTGTTTCATTATGCTTTTACTTTTGAACACTTTTAATTGCATTTAAGGACAAATTGCTTTTATTTGTAGTGGGGTGAGGCTCACATTTTGTGTGCTATTTGTGATGTGTGTTTTGTATATTTGGGTTGTTCTGTTTTTAATTGTGTTATATATTGCCTTTCGTGGATGTTTGAGCTCATGGCTCCTTTTGGTTTTAAATTATAAAAATGATTTTTACCCTTCCGAAAAATGGTTATTTTTCAAAAAAATTCGCCATCGCTTGTGTTGAAAGTGGCTGCTCTCTCACAAAATTTAAGTCTCGGTTCCGATCAATATTGATGACTTGAATAGCGCTCTCAATTGAACAAACATACTTGTGCAGCTACGAAGAGACCAAATGAAGTTGCATAGACAATATGTGAACTCTTTGCATCTTGTTGTGATTAGCCATTTATCGAATTGATTCTCTTGTAATGACCATTGCACACTAGCGAAAGTGTGTAGTCTTGTTTGACTTAAGTGTCGATGCCTTGTGTGATTAGCTTACTTTGAAGCATGCATAAATAAACCTAGAATTTGCCCCATTAGTCTGATTGATTTAGAAAGGTGTACTCTTGAAATGATCTTAGGCAACTTTAAAGAGTGTGAACCAAATTTGACATATACCTCTTTTGTGGCCTACCCGTGAGCGTTTGAAACTCATTTGAACACCCCTTGAGCCTTACCTTTCTTTGGAAGAACCTTGATGAACCCTAGACCTTACTTGACCCACTACCTATAATCCTCTTAATTTGCGATTTAGTGAATAGCCAACTTAGGCCAAAGTTGGGGGTGTGGTGAAAAGGAGAAGGAGAAGTCAAGAAGTGCAAGAAAAGTCTCCCTCAATCCCATGGTGTTGTCAAACAAAATGGAAACCCTTAAAAAAATGGGAATAAAAGTGCAAAAAGAAGTGGGTTCCAAAGCAATACATGGAGAGTGAATGAAATGATGTCTTAGAAGCACTAGAAGTAAAAGTGATAAGGGAAAGAAAATGGATGTTTTGAGAACACCACATCTCACGAGGATGAAGAAGTCACCGAGCCTAAATGACCATACCTTTGCACTCAGCCCCATTACAAGCCTTAGAAAGACCTTTTTGATCTTGAGTGAGCCAAACCAAAAATCGATTGGAAAATAAGGGCAAACCTATGCGTGAAAACTTGCATTGTGTTCCTCTTTTTGCAAGTGAGCGTTGCATCTAATTCCTGATCTCTTATTGATTAACCTCTATGTGTGAATATGGAATCATTTTTTGTGTGAGGGCATTTGGATAGTTTTTGTTGAGCTTGAACTTGCACAAGTAGCAAGTATTGTGAGCCTGAAAATTTTGGGTAGTGGTGTGTCACAACTTGAATCTTTGAGTACACAATTGAATCTTCGCATAAGTGGTTTGAGTCTTGTTGTGTACATTCATGATTTAGTCTTGTGTATCACTATTTGAGTGTAACGACTCGAAAAATGATAGAATGAACTAGAGCCTTGAAGTTTGGGTTAGTGGGAGCTTTAGTTGATGTTTATGCTGTTTTAGAACTTAAATGGAGCTAGGTAGCATCCTACGGTGCAAGCAAAGGCCTAGGCTAGCGAGTTAAGGTGAAAGAAGCCCTGTCCTCGGAAGGACTGTTTGGCGATAGGGCTGCTAGATTGCCTAAGGGGTTGGCGAGTCGCCCTTATGCCCCTATGGTCGCCTAGTGGACTGCCCAGTTGACCAGCCTTTGAGTAATCCCACTGGAACAGACGAGCAAGGGGCAGATTTTTAAAGTTACGACTTTTAGGGTCAACTTCAAATGATGATATCTTTTAGCTCAAAATGAATTAGGTGGACCATTACCTATCCAATTAAAGGTATCTGAGTCCTCTTTCCAACGCCACCGAGTTTGCCCTTTTCCGATCTCGGAGTAAAAAGTTATGCCCAAAATAGTGAAGCACTGTCAGCAAGAACGAGCTTAGACGGGTTTAGTGGAAACTTTTAAGTGGGTCCTTATTTCTTTTCCTAAGTTGAGCCCCTTTTATTATATGCCTTTCCTAGCAATTATAAAACCCTTCTAGACCAAATTCTTCCATTTTAAGTCACTCCAATTAGAATTAAAAAGAACTCACCTCCTCTCAAATACTTTTCTCTCTACAATCCTCCATTTTAAGAAGGTCAAGAACTTGGAGCTAGGGCTTGGATTGAAGGTGGTTTATTCATCAATTTTCTTGGGGAATCTTAACAAAGGTATGGTGACCCTTGATCCTTGATTATCTTTCCTTCAAGGAGTCCATTCAAAAGGGTTTCAAAAGTCTTCAAAGAACAAAACTTCTATTTTCTATTCTAGGTATGGGTTCATGGGTA
>JAJOOR010013726.1:0-19718 GCA_036250505.1 Solanum acaule | reverse complement strand
CCTTTTGAAAATGATCTGAGTGAGTTTTACATTGTTGGTTTACTGTGTATGTGAAATAATTTGATGTCCTTCCTTTTAAAATATGATGTGATTTGGTCTTGACTATATATAATTGGATTACCCTTAACTGAATCCCTTTGCCTTATTTAAGCTTGATTGGTTCCTTACTTGTGCATATTTGTTAAATAAATAAATAATAAATCTGGATTTGCTCCTCTTTTAGTGAATTTGAAATCTGACTAAACATATCAATACAAGTTCAAGGAGATGATATTCTTATAACATCAATAGATAAACTGTAAACACAAGTATTAAAAAAATAAGGACGCCTTGTAAATATAAGGTCTAAGGTTTACCTCTCACCAAAGCTGTGGTACCTTAGAGTTAATGTGATTGAGGCTCAGGACTTAATTCCCGATGACAGAAGTAGGTTACCAGAAGTTTACGTGAAGGCCATCCTCGGAAATCAGGAATTGATAACCAAAGATTCCATGAGCAAGACTATTAATCCCATGTGAAATGAGGATTTGATTTTTGTAGCAACAGAACCATTTGAGGAGCCATTGATTTTGAGCGTGGAAGATAGGCTTGCACCAAACAAAGATGTAATACTTGGAAAATGTCTTATTCCTTTACAGTACATTGAGAGGAGGTTGGACGATAGACCTATTAACAGTAAGTAGTATAATCTTGAAAAGCATGTTATTGTTGAGGGTGAAATGTACCTTTTTTTAGTCAATGATTGTTGTAGAATCACTTATTGATGCAGTTAACTCCATTGTTACATAGATGCGTTGTCTGCTTATCATATTATGATGAGTTTCTTGCCCAGAAATGCTATGATGAATATTTACAGGTCTTGGACAATGTTTGGAAATTTCATAATGTGATGACCAACTTGCATATAAGTATCTTTCAAGGATCTATAAGCTTCCTACTTCTACTTCTCTACACATTCAATTCCTTTTATCTCATGTGGCTAGTGTAAATTCATAATTCTTGGTTGTAAGTTACTGTAATAGAAAAGATTTGAGTATTGTTTCATTCCTCGTCTTATAATACCTTTCCTGCTAAAGTGATCAATTTTTGGATGTCTTATTGTAGTAAAATTTGTTCAAGGTTAGTTGTTACTTTAGCTTCAATGTATTCATTTTGAGTAAAAAGAGTTTGTTTAAGCTCAAATTTATGAGTCGCTTGAAGTTGTTCATGTCTTGTGACTTTCAATTCCATATCTGCATAAGTTGTTGTTTGTTATCTTCATTTTTTTTAGATTCTGTCTTCTCCCTTAGCACTTTGTTTTAGCCAAATCACTTGCATGACATATTAGTTAGCTAAAGATATCTAGTCTGTTGTTTTAGAATTGTTAAGAACATAGTAGTTGAGTTTGTTATTCTATGATTATTGATTATCTCAAGAGACTAACTCCTTCCTTTAAATTGAATGCATTTTGGTGCCTAATTATTGTAGTGTAAATGATGTGTGATTATGAATAAGATTTTCCTGATCAATTTTGTTTGCCTGGTTGTCCAGTTTTCTTCATGTAAAGAGAATCTCAGTTATGATATTTGTTTGTTTATGAATACATCTTTGTTAAAGTATTGGCCTGAAGTGGACTTGGAGGTGGATACAACTATTGCAATCTCCTATAAATCTGCAAATCTGCAATCTGCTATAAATCTGCAAATCTGCAAATCTGCAATCTGCAATCTGCAATCTGGAAAGAGTTGAGCTCTTTTATAATTGCCTAAACTCGGAAAATTCTGGCCAGTTAATTCGAGAATTACTGCAACAGAGCTTCTTGCCTTTTCACTCCAATAGAACTTCTTGCCTCTTCTATAACTGCTGCAATCTGATTTGTTGTACATAATTTGTTTTGATTTTTTAATTTTATTTTAAATGTGTAGGAAAATGAAGGTGATCAAATTTGAAGGGTCGCCACAAGTCAATTTGATCTCATTGAAGTGGATGATGAAGAGTTTATGAACTATTGTAAAAGTTTGAATACATTATATTTTATTTTGTGAAATATATTCATTGCTAGAATATATTGAACTATTGTAAGAGTACTTTTTGAACTATTGTGTACACATATTTAGAATATTGCTCTATAAGTATGTATATGTACACAAGACATACTATCTTTTGAAGTTTATTGCAAATCTATATATTTGAATTACTTATTAACTAATTTGATGCTTGAGATTATTTATTGCAAATATTGGTGTTTTTTAATTAGAAATTGTGGCATATAAATCTTTTATAGCCAAAATAATATTACCACATTTAGAAGTGTAGCCATAGGACTAAAAATTGTGGTATGCACATGGGCAAGGACTACACTTCAAAGTGTTGTCATACATACGATAGAAAAGGCAACACTTTAAAATCGTGGGAAATATGGAAGAAAAGGCCACGCTTGAAAGTGTAGCTGATAAGGCAACACTTTTAAGCGTAGCTGCAAAGCGTGGCCTTTTAGGCTATGCTTTTAAGCGTAGCTGATAAGGCAACACTTGAAAAGTGTCGCCTAAACTCTAAGGTTACGCTTCTTTTGGGCATTCTTGGAAAAGCGTGGCTTAAAGTAAAAAAGTGTGGCCTTTTATCAAAGGCCACATTTTTTCATAATTTAGGCCACACTTTTCTAGGGTGGTTGTAGACATAAAATGTTGTAGTGAAAACACAAATCCACTAAACTCTACTATATGTCATTCCCAAAATCTAAAGTTCGTATCAAGGATATCTAATCTCCAAATACTAAGTTTAAGAGTATCAAATACACCAAAATAAAAGAATAAAGTAATTTGTGTCCGAAAACTAAGGACATCAGGTCATGACCGAGAGAATCCAACACAAGCTCGAATGAATAGCCCACCCTTGAACCTGATATGCTGAGACTAGCTAGAGCTGAGGGCGCGTCAAAGTCGCTGGTACACTCGCTGCACTCCATAAAAGGAAAACAAAGAAAACACAAGTAGGGCTCAGTACAGGGCAACATGTACCGAGTAGATATCATCGACCAACTCAAAATAGAAACTAATATGTAATGAATAATAGTATAAAATTAACTATGACACTTAGCAGGTGACAGGCAACAAACAACATGAACAAGTGACAACAACACTGATGCAATTACGTAATCAATCACAATATCAAGCACACACACGAGGACTCATGCCTCCACCACGCTCGTTTGGGAAATGGGTTCTTTGAGATTGAGTACATTCAGTTAATTCAATATGGTTTCCTCTTTAATGTTACCGTGTCGAAACGTGACACCTGATCCAATAATACTGTGTTGGAATGTGACACCCCGATCCAATAATACCATGTCAGGACGTGACACTCCGATCCAATAATACTGTGTCGGAACGTGACACCCTGATCCAATAATACCGTGTCAGGACGTGACACTCCGATCCAATAATACCATGTCGAAACGTGACACCCCGATCCAATAATACCATGTCGGAACGTGAGACCCCAATCCAATAATGCTGTTAATTTATCATTTATTATCACCATTTTTCACTGCATTAACAATATTTCATCAAGCCTTCTTTATTCAAGGCATCACTTCGATAGAGAAGGTTCAAGATTATAAATTTCACAGTCTCTGGATTTCAGACCAATCCCAACAACACATAGATTATTCAAACCACACAACCAAGTACATAGAGAAATTCACAATATCACTCAATGCATATTAATCACTATTAAGAGTCTATCTATCAAATAAAATAAACCATAACCTACCTTCACTAAAGAACTTTTCCAATGCTTTTCCTTTCCTCCATGCCTCCGAATGTTTCCAGTCTATCAAGTATGTATAATTTGTAAGTTAACGAGTCGATAGACGCCCATATTACTATATGTCTAGCCTAGACCCAAAAATTCACTCAATTCTATAATCAATTTTCCTAAAGTTCAAGCCTAATGGTAAATCTCAATTCCTCCAATTAACATAACTTTAATAGTATTAAATTAATATAAGACACTAAAATTTAATTACCAATCTCAAAAAGTTTAACTTAAATCATAATGTGATAATTAAATAATTATCAAATTCTGAAAATTAGAGGTGTACCATGAATAATTAACCGACTAATTATTTCTAATGTTCACTGTAGCTATTATTCCACTCCCTTTTGAGCCTAAAATCATTGTGATAGGGCAATCATTGCCCCATGATTAGCACGAGAGTCATCCACAGTTTGCCCAGATTCCAGAACGTAGCATAGATATAGCAATTTTTTCAATTTACTCACCAATCACTTCTCTTCCTTTTCAATATAATTCAATTTCTCCACTAACACTTGTTCCCAAATTCTTTCAACTAGCACGCTATACCCTTACAATTGTTATCTAACGTAACAATGCAATATTTTAATATAATCTAAACCCCTACACATTAACTAACCAATAGAAACCCTGGAATAATTCACAAGTTACAAACAGTAACCTGAAACGGAAAACAAAATCGACCAACATCATCATCTATCCACACCCAAAAACTATATCCTATAAACTGTTAATGGATTACCCTTAATCATTAATTACTATCCATGTATACAAACATAAAAAAGTTAAGAACTTCTCTGTACCTGAACGCCTTTGTTCTGTTTCTCTTCGCGCACATGTGCCTCCATTATTTCTCTACAATCATGCGGCTCCTTTCTTTAATTTTCTTCTTTTCTACAGATTAGTTATTACCCTAATTGTATACCTTAAAATTATAAAAGTGGTGAAAGTGACCCACTATTAATTTTAAAGTTATCTTCTTTAACCACCAACTAAATTAATTATTAGAACTACCCCACTAATTTTATAATTGTAGTTACGAATAGTCCAAAATATCCATTTAGAATCTATCGGAAAGTATTTTATGAAATAAAAAGCTCTAGTACTCAAAACGACCAAATGGGTCGTGACATTAGATACCAATTTACCCATCATTCGTCCTCGAACGATCAAAAGAAGGTGAGGGTAAGGCAGGGTACTTGACTCGATAAAGAGAAGTGGATATCTTCCGTGCATATCAGTCTCCCAAGTGGACTCTTCAACTGATCGATTCTTCCACTAGACCTTGACACAACCATCAAGACAAATATTTTCTAACATAACCATGATACAATCCTGAATCAATATTGGCTACAACCAGGAGTGAACCTGAACCAGCCACCACACACTCATAATGCACAAACCATCATAGATCTTATCAAGATTACATCCTCACAACAAAATAAGCTATAAAAATATGATCTTTAGACATCAAGTAATCATCCAGGAGAATCGAACTCATCTGACCCTAAGATGGAAATGATCAAGTAACCACCATCGAGTGATACACCCAAGCATACATAACCTCTAACAACACTGTCAAAATGCTAGATTAGTAGCTATTATAGACAAACCTTAAGAATGACAAAACTAGACCCCATGGTCCCCACATTCAATCACACATAGCCAAAACATGATACTGATGATGAGATAAATCGTAAGTCTATCTGTAACGACTTGATTCCATCATTAGGGAAAAGCCAATGGGGAAAGAGTTGGGGTCAGAAAACTTTTTGGTAGTAGCCTAGGATTTCCTAGCCTAGTCCAGATTTGGATGAAATCGAAGTCTTTAAGTCTTTAAGGTGTAGGGAAATCTAGGTCGTTACATTTTGCCATTTTGAGTTACTCCGAAATTTGATCTCCCAAATCAGTATAGGCCACCCACATTAGACATATCCTAACAAATGCCGATGAATATTGTCCCAAAAATGGAATCAAATAATCTCTTGCTTTTTCCAGCTTCGAGTTACTCCAAAATTTGATCTCTCAAAAGGTCCCCAAGAAAAGATAGTGGGATTGTTACATTTCTTCAAAGTCATGGGAAATAAAACAATACACACTCCAAATGAATCTATTCCTCGCTTAAATGTACCTGCAATTGTCCGACGCTTTGTGCGTTGATTTTATTGCTCCATGTACCTCATGGGATTTCTATCTCTTTTTTGTGAGCAACTATTCTGGAAGATAACAATGACATAGCAGTTGGTAAGTATTCGATGCCAAGAAAGTTAAAACACGGCGCATTTATAAAATAACTCCTACTCCTTACCTAACTTTCACGAACTTAAGAACATCAGGTAGAATGTAAAAGTTAGAAATTTCCCTAAGATTTGACCTGAATTGATTCTGCAAATATGGACTTTTAGCTCTAAATCTGTTGATATTTAGCAAAACCAAAAGATTGGCTCAAGACCAACCAGCCACAAGGTTTACAAATATTTATATTTCTAGCTTGGTGTCGATAATTTTTTTTATATAGACTTGTACTAATTCAGAATCACATATAGGCACTTGATTTATAAGCACTCATTTGGGTGTTTATTATACACAAATCAACCAAGAAAATGCATATAAAACACCTTATATATGTATATATATATATATATATATATATATATCATCTCCCATTATTTTATACCGTTTCCAATATAACATATAAATATAATAAGAGGAATAAAGAAAAAATACCAAAAAGGAACAAGAAAAAAAGTAAGTTGCTACTGCTTTCCAGAAAATATGACGGTATATACTTGGATCTACTCTATTCTGTTTTAGCGACAACCAATGTTTCTGGTTTTAAAAAGAGCGGAAGTTTTTAGGTCATCAAACACCTCAAATCTCAAACAACATAGTTAATTTAGCTCCTAACTAATAAGCTTTAGGAGAAGTCGAGAAGAAGAGATATTAGGAAGATGATGACATTTTTGACTCTTAGGCCTAAGCAAATAGCAATTGTTAATCATAATCTGGAAGTATAGGAAAGGCATCTAGAATGATCGGGAAGGGAAAGAAAAAGTAGCTTGCTTTGTTAAAATATCAATCACGTGTAATTACAATTTTACCTTACATAATAAGATAATTACGAATTTGCCCTTGGTCGTCCTAGGCTTCAATCTTTTGTGTAATAGAAAAATATATATATAATTTTATTTTATTTATAAATAAAAAAAATATTATTTATAATCTACTTTGTTAATATATTTTTAGTTAGTTTATAGTTTTCAATGGTTAGATATATTATTTCAAATTTGGGCTTGTAAAATTTTGTAAATATTTTATTTTGTATTAAGATCAGAAGTTACAATTATATTGTTATAGTTTTTCAAATTAGAAGTAAACAATTTACTGTGTAAATATTTTGTTTTGTATTCAGTTTGACTATAGCCTTTAATCTTATTAAATTAACATAATGAGCGTTGATATTTCAATAAAAGTATTTTGTACTCATGTGAATTTTACTGTCTTTTTGAAAATTTCTATTCATTTAACATTTTTAAAGTTTAGCTTATCACACAGGTAAGTGAAAATATATTTGGTCTCTTTTTCAAACGACGTATAGTTGTAAAAAATCGAAAAAATTGAAAAACCAAAAAAAAAATAAAAGAACCGAAAAACCCGACTTTGTGTGGTATGATTTGATTTTTAGATTTAATAAACCGATAAATTGGTTTAGTTTTTTTTTAATGAAAAACCAAACCAAACCGACCTATGTACACCCCTAATACCAACTAGAAAAAAAATTTGGTAGTAGTGTTTTTCTTAATATGTATTAATTATTTGATTTGTTGTAAATTAATATATATTTAAGAGTAAATTAGTAGGGGTGAATGTGTAATTTACCATGTTAATACATGTATAACTAATACCCACATAACTTATTCCACCTTTTATCCCGCATAAATTATAATTAGATTCTCTCATAAGTTATACAAGTATTAATTGTGTAGGATTACAAGAAAACGCAACCAAACACCATATAAATATAATACATAAATAACTTTTATACAACATTTGAAAATTTGTCAACCAAACGTTGTATAAAATTAATAAATGAATAATTTTTATTCTATTTGCAAACCAAACATGATATAAAATTAATACATGGATAACCAAGTTATCCATGTATTATTTTGCCCTTATCCAAGGGTTGTTTGGTAGCTGGATAAAGTTATGCAGGTATTAGGGTATTAGTTATGCAAGTATTAGTAAAATGGGTATAATTAGTTATGCATGTATTAGTTATACAAGTATTAGTTATCCACAGTTTAGTTATGAGGAGTTTAGTTATGCATAAATTATTCCTTTGGATGTTGGTTTTTATATTAAATATCAGTAAAAGTATATATTTTTTAAATTATAACTTTTATTTACAATTATATCTTTTCCTTCTTTAACTTTGTATTTAAATTAAAACATTTCTTTAATTATGTAAAAGAAGAAAGTAGTCAAGTGGAAGTGTTATGAGTAATATTGTCCTTTTAACTTTTTATTCTTGTATTAACTATACACGTCTTAATTATTTCACCTTCTACTCCGCATAAATAATACACAAATTTCCTCATAACTTGTACATGTATTAGTTATGTGAATTTTAAAATTGTCCACCAAACATCCTATTAATTTTATACATGAATAACTTTTTATCTTATCCACCTACCAAACGCCGTATTAATTATATACATGAATATTTTTTTCTTATCCACCTACCAAACAACTTATTAAGTATATACATGGATGGTAACACCCCGAATTTTTTTTGAGCGAAGACTCGAACCATCCTTCGTTGTAGTAGGATTTTATCGAGGAATTTAAATTTTCTTAAGTATTAAGGTCAGCTCACTAGATGTAGCACCTTGAGTTCCAAAAAGAACTAAATTGGAAATAGCAAAATCTGAAATTTTGAAAGTTATGCTTAAGTTATGAGTTTTTGGTCAACTTCAAACGACCATAACTCTTAGTACATGATGAGTTAGGTGTGTCGTAAGATGAAAAATGAAAGATCTTTGAATTATCTTTACAACTCCATCGAGTTTTCTAACTTTCGAGTTCGGATGAGTGATATATGCCCTTTTGAAGTTAAGTTGTCCAATTGAGAAAAGTTACCCAAAAATAGTGAAGAGGGGTATTTTGGTCTTTTCCTTGCCAAATCAGATTTAATTCATTTTTAGTAAGGTTTTAAGGGTCTAATCATATTAGGTTCTGTTTTATAATCCTAATCTACGCCTAGGGTTTTAGTTGATAGTTCAAGAAAAGAAAAGAGGAATAGATCAAGGCGTTCGTCGAGGTTCTTGAGTTTTGTTGAGGATTTTCACCATGGGTTTGATCCCTAAGAGGTATGCAAGCATCCATACTGTTGGGTTCGTTCACCCACACGCCAATCATGAGTTTCTTTTTCGAATCTATCCATAAATATTGAGCAATTTAATTTCTTGATGAGTTCTTGATAAGTGTTCTTGAAGTTTCATTATCGAATAAGTTTTGATGTAAGATTCTACTTGGGTCAACTTCAAACGACCATATCTCTTAGAATATAAAGAGTTATGTGAGTCATAACCTATTAAATTACATGTATTTGAATCTACTTTCCAACCCCACCAATTTCGTGTCAATCCAATTTCTAAGTAAAAAGTTATGACTATTTTAGTAACCTATACAGTGTTGTTACGAATTTAGCCGATGTGAAAACATTAAAAAAGGTTGTTTTTGTTTTTTTACCTCCAAGAAAACCCTAAATGAATTTCTTGACTAATAAAGGATCAAAACAATCATATTTTCATCTTTTAATCCATCATTCTCTTCTCTCTCAAACCCTAGGGCAAAACCCTAAGGAAAAATCAAAGTAGAAGACTTCATTCAAGATTCTTCTTCAACGTAAGTCTTTCACCATGAATTCCATTTTTATTTCAACTCAAAATCCTTCATACAATTATGAATCACTAATGAAAATCATAATTCTTGGCCATAGAGATTTCAAGAAACTAATTCAAGAATCTTAAGAAAGGTTTTCTTGATCGTTTACCTTCAAGCTAGGGTTTCAAGGCTTTTAATCAAGTTCTTCTTCAAGATTCTTTGAGATTCTTCAAGAATCTTGTTCTTCCAGGTATGTACGGTTATCATAGTGTTGGACTAGTTCGTCCTTACGCCCTACATCTACTTTCAGATCAGTAAAAGAGTAATCTAGGATACTTTCCCTAGACTTGAGTATTTTTGAGATAAGTTGATTTTTAGTTCTTGAGATCATGTTTCTTTTAAAGGTTCTATTCCTAATTATCGAATTGCTTTATTGTTATTGAGATCCTTCATATCATGAATCATAATGCTTGAATTCATACTTCAAATTCAAGAAAGAGTTAGAGTAGAGTTCAAGAAAGTCTTTGAGTTCAATTGTGAATCCCTTGAGATCAACTGTCGATTTGAGCTAAGTTTTGAGGAAGTAAGTATGAGAATGAGAAGAGTCGTATACCTGAGTTCCATATTGTTATTTAGACCTTTGAGTTGAGTAGTTCATGCCCATAAATTCCGCATGAACTCCATCAGTTGAGTATCTTTGAGAGGAGTAGTATCTTCAAGTTCTAAGTCTCGAGTATTGAGTTCCTAATCATTTTGGGATTATATTCCTAATCATGGGGCTACTACATGTTACCCATGAAGGTCCTTGAGTTGAGTAGTTCATGCCCATAATTCCGCATGAACCCTTCGAGTCGAACATTCTTGAGTTGAGTCGTTCATGTCCATAATTCTGCATGAACCTTATGATTTGAGTTATAAATTTTGAAAAGCTTTTTAAAGCCAACAATTGAGTTCTTAAACTGAGTTTTGAGAAAGTAAAGATGAGTTTTGAGAAAAGAGTTTTCTAAAACTTGAGTAGTATGACATCAATGTATGAGCAGTATGGTATCTAGATATACCATCTTTGTTTATGCAGTATGACTTCCTGAGGCATCCATGATCATATTATAATATGATTTTGAAATGTTTTTGAGAAAAAGCAGAGTTGAGCCATTTTCTTTAAAATGATATATGGGAACTAAGTATTCCCAAGAGTAAATATTTTCACATTAAAGATGAGAGGAAATTGAGATTTTCAAAAAAGTTTTGAGCAGTTTGAGTACCATCTCTTTTAAGAGAAAGATTTTTGAGTAATAATCTCAAACCACAGAAAAAGTTATGTTTTTAAACATATGAGCTAGTATATTTTAGGAGTAGTACTGAGCACCGATATGGTGGAGAGTTCAGACAACTCACCGCCTCCATAAACCATGTAGTCAACTTGGGTAGAAAAGGGTCATAGTTTTTAGATTATTCCTTAATGCTTTTAGCATAGACTAGTGGATCCACTTAGTTGAGAGGTTCTATACCCCGACAAAGTCTAGGACAGTTCTGGCAGTGTGGGCGAGACGTTGTATCATCACATAGCTCATAGTGATGGTTGTCGGTTAGAGAAACTCCCACAGAGTTATATTGTATTTTTATATATACAAACTGAGTTAGTATTGTATTCTTCAATACATTGAGTTGCTATCTACTGTTTTAAAAGCTTTCCATATATATTGCATCTTTTACTGTTGTTTTATCCTTTAGTATCATGAGTTGAGCATCTTGAGTTGAGTACCTTTGAGTTGTGTATCTTATTCTTGAGTTGAGTGAGTTGAGAAGAGGTAAGTATGTTTCCTTTTTATCAAGTTCAAGCTTATGTTATGCTTTAGAATTCCCCTTACATGCTCGTACATTCCACGTACTGAGCCATTTGGCGTGCATCATTTCATGATGCAAATACAAGTATTCAGGGTCATCAATAGGCGCTTCATTGATACCAAATGCAGTTCGAGTTAGCTATGGTGAGCCTTTTTGCTTCCGGAGGGTTCCACTTGTACTTTCAGTTATATCAGTTGTTAAGATGTCGTGGGTCTTGTCCCAACTTCGATTTTTGTTAGTTAGATGCTTTATAGATAGAAAGTAGAGTTTGAGAAGTTTGTTTCATTTATCTTATTAAATATTTTAAAGATTTGAGTTGCCTATTGTTGGCTAGTTGAATATTCCATTTATATTCATAGTAAATTATTTGAGTTAAAACTTTGTATTTGACTTTCATGAATTTTATTCAGTTTTTAAGCTTTTGTATGCTTGAGTTAGAGCCCGTTTGAATTGACTTAAAAAAAGTAAGTTTTAAGTCAAAAATAAAAAGTCAAACCGAAATGACTTTTAAGTCAAAAAATAAAAAGTAGGGGGAGACTTACTTTTGATTTCTGACTTATTTTAAGTCACTTTTAACTCATTATAAGTCATTTTTGACCTTGCCAAATACTTCCTAACTTATTTTAAGTCATTTTTGACTTATTTTAAGTTATTTTTTATATTTGCCAAACACTTTCAGAAGTCAAAAACTGACTTAAAAGTAGGTTTGACCAACTTTTAAGCCAATCCAAACGAGCTCTTAGTCTTCCGCTTGTAGTCAGCCATGATGAGGGTTCTCTTGGGGACCAGCAGTGGTTCTCGAGTGCCGGCCACATCTAGGGTGTAGACTCAGGTCGAGACAAACTTCGTATCAGAGTAGAGAGTTCAAGTGTCCTAGGGTGTCTATGAAGCCATATCAAGTAGGATCTTCTTTGTGGTTGTGAGGGCCTAACTTCTATAAATAAGTGACTACAGACATTTAGGAAAAGTGCCCCTTCTTTCATACTCTTAATCGTGCAATAGAGCTATGTCATAGAGATTGATTCATACTCGTCTGTTTCTCAGATTCATTCGACTACCCGTCATACTAAAGGTGGTTGAAAAGAAAAGCCAGTCCTTTATCGATGAGTTGCTCTTAGAAAAAGTATTGAGAAAGTCATGAGCCTCTAGAGAGGCTTGGGAGAAGCCCATGAGTGAGTTAAGTGTTGAGTTTAAGAGGAATGCACCCATATTCATGTGAATCGTGCGTTTGAGCTAAAATTGAGTTGTACTCTCTTCTAAAAGCCTTGTTTCAGCTGAGATCCTTATGAGAAAGTATGTTTAGAGCTTGGGTAGTATTTTCACCCGAAAAGGTAGCATGAGCTATGAGATTATGAGCAGTAGTAGTAAAGAGTGCCCTTTACGTTAGGAGAATAGTATGCAGAGATTTAGTAATCTAAGTAAGGGAGATGGTGTTTCGTTAAGCTATGTTACTATAGTCATGCACCTAGTAAGATATTACTGAAGAGTTTTTCCTTATGGGTAGACTAAGAAGTGGTGAGTTGGAAAGATTCCATCATAGGAGGTAGAGTGTGTTTTAGCTAAAAAAGAGTTTGCGATGAAGTGTACTCATTGTGTAGGTAATGACCAAGTGTAAGTGTTGAATAGAAGAGTAAAAGTATTCATAAAGTGATAGATCTAAGTTAGGCTTATGATTTGTTTGAGAGGGTCATGATGTTTATAAGGTTATAGAACTGATCAAGTAATGAGGTATAGTATAGTAGGCGAGCAATCGTATTGATATTCAGGTTTAGTAATGAACATTAGGCTTGAATTTGAGATGAGTGTCATGATCCTAAGAATGGATACATGAGGGTGATGATGTTAGTCTTGAGATTTTATCTGGTAGACTTGACATAGAGTAGGCGAGGAGTTGAGATATTTGCTGCAATGAATGTGGAATAGGTCCATAACTTTCAAGTGTCAGCTTTAAACCTAAGTGGGGAGATGATAAGATGAGAAATCAAGTCAAGTGTTGAGAATAAGATAGTAATGAGCTTAAAAGAGTATGGGAGATAGCTTTTCAGAGGTCCTTTTAGTAGTAGAGTGATGTTAAAAGGAGAAGGTTAATGTTCCTATCGTGATAATGATGGTGTGATAATTCTGTCTAAGGTTATAAATAATGAGGAAGAGGAGGATGAAGTTTTACTATGAGAAATAGTTAAATGAGAGACATTAGTGGTTTCGAAGGAGTTAGTTAGTAGGAGTCCATGGAGTTGTTTGAAGTACTAAGCTTGAATATAGTGAGAGCGTACCATTAGACTCATACCTTAGTAAGAGTAACCCTATTCGATACCCAGTCCATCCGTCATTCGAGGACGAATGATCCCAATGGGGAGATATTGTAACACCCCAGAATTTTTTTTAGTAAAGACTCGAATCATTCTTCGTTGTGAGTAGGATCTTACCGAGGAATTTAAAATTTCTTAAGTATTAAGGTCAGCTCACTAGATGTAGCACCTTGAGTTCCAAAAAGAATTAAATTGGAAATAGCAAAATCTGAAATTTTGAAAGTTATGCTTAAGTTATGAGTTTTTGGTCAACTTCAAACGACCATAACTCTTAGTACATGATAAGTTAGGTGTGTCGTAAGATGGAAAATGAAAGGTCTTTGAATTATCTTTACAACACCACCGAGTTTGCTAAGTTCGAGTTCGGATGAGTGAGATATGCCCTTTTGAAGTTAAGCTATCTAGTTAAGGAAAGTTACCCGAAAATAGTGAGGGGTATTTTGGTCTTTTCCATACCAAATAAGATTTAATTCATTTTTAGCAAGGTTTTAAGGGTCTAATCCTATTAGGTTCTGTTTTATTATACTAATATTCTCCTAGGGATTTAGTTGATAGTTCAAGAAAAGAAAAGAGGAGAAAAGAGGAAAGGATCAAGGCGTTCGTCGAGGTTTTTGAGTTTTGTTGCGGATTTTTTATGATGGGTTTGGTCCCTAAGAGGTATGTAAGCTTCCATAGTGTTGGGTTCATTCACCCACACACCAATCATGAGTTTCTTTTTTGAATCTATCCATAAATATTGAACAATTTAATTTCTTGATGAGTTCTTGATAAGTGTTCTTAAAGTTTCCTTATCGATTAAGTTTTGATGTAAGATTCTACTTGGGTCAAATTCAAACGACCATATCTCTTAAAATATAAAGAGTTATGTGAGTCATAACCTATTAAATTAAATGTATTTTAATCTACTTTCCAACTCCACCAATTTCGTGTCAATCCAATTTCTGAGTAAAAAGTAATGACTATTTTAGTCACCTATACAGTGCACGAGTTTTGCCGACGGGAAAACAATAAAAATGGTTGTTTTTATTTTTTTACCTCCAAGAAAACCCTAAGGGCCTGTTTGGAAGGATACCCTGGTAATTGAATTTGGTGTAATTGGTGTAATTACACTGTCTTGTCCTGTTTGGAAGGACATGTAATTACTTGGTCAGCAGGTAATTGGTGTAATTGGCAGGAGGTAATTACACTCTACAATTCACAGGCAGAGGCTGTGAATTGTGGTAATTACATGGTGTAATTACCACCTGATTACTTTTTCATTTTTTTTTAATTTCTATTTTTAATTTTTTTTGTTTTAAATTTTTTTACTTCTATTATTTTAATTTCTTTTTCTTTTTATTTTTATTATTCTAAAAATTTGTAAAAGTCTATTTTTTATTTTTTATTATTATATTTCATTTTATTCTTGTTCTCAACCTTACTTTACGTGATTCTATGTAATTTTCTTGTATTATCTATTTCTTTATGCCATGTTTATTTTCTCATTAGCATAATTTTATTAGTATTCTAATTTTTAAATTAAAATAGAATCTATTGTTAAGTAAGGTTATAGACTTACGTTTTCTTTATCATGAAGAAATAAAAATAAATCATATTTATTGCTATGTTGAAATTTGTTATAAGAGTATTATGTTAAATTTTTTGTTTCGAATTTATTACTTATGTTATATTTCAGTTTCATTTGTTTTAGTAATATTGAATTTACATTGCACGTCATTTTTTAATTAGACTTGATAGATTATATTTTTGTCAAACATTTAATAATTTATGATATTTTATTTATATATTACTATTCTTTTTATCAAACATGCATTTCACAATGTTCGTAGAAACTTCATACTTTTAGTTGTTACGATCAATTCAATTGAAATATATTAATTTGAAAAAATATAAATCAATTGTTTTTTCATAATATTAGTTACAGTAAGTATGTTTATTAATTAATATATTTTCAAAAAAGAATATATATCTTAAATATTTAATTTAATGTCATTTATAAATTTTCTTATTTGTCTAGTATAAATTTTAAATGATTAATTTTTATTTTGAAAATTTATTATAATTTTATGATTGTAATTGTGCATCCAAACAGAACATGTGTAATTACACTGTAGCATCCAAACATGACATGTGTAATTACAGTGTAATTACACTGTGGCAACCAAACAGGCTAGTGTAATTACTAGACTGTGTAATTACTAGGCTAGTAATTACTACCCTAGTAATTACATCAATTCCAATTACCTGGTGGCTTTCCAAACAGACCCTAAACGAATTTCTTGACTAATAAAAGGATCAAAACAATCATATTTTCATCTTTTAATCCATCATTCTCTTCTCTCTCAAACCCTAGGGCAAAAATCCCAAGGAAAAATCAAAGTAGAAGACTCCATTCAAAATTCTTTCAATCTTTTTCAAAATTCTTCTTCAACGTAAGTCTTTCTCCAAGAATTCCAATTTTTTTCAACTCAAAATCCTTCATAAAATTATGAATCACTAATGAAAATCATAATTCTTGGCCATAGAGATTTCAAGAAACTAATTCAAGAATCTCAAGAAAGGTTTTCTTGATCGTTTACCTTCAAGCTAGGGTTTCAAGGATTTTAATCAAGTTCTTCTTCAAGAACCTTGTTCTTCCAGGTATGTAAGGCTATCATAGTGTTGGACTAGTTCCTCCTCACGCCCTACATCTACTTTCATATTTGTAAAAGAGTAATCTAGGTTACTTTCTCCAGATTTGAGTATTCTTGAGATAAGTTGATTTTTAGTTCTTGAGTTCATGTTTCTTTTAAAGGTTCTATTCCTAATTATCGAATTGCTATATTGTTATTGAGATCCTTCATATCATGAATCATAACGCTTGAATTCATACTTCAAATTCAAGAAAGAGTTCAGAGTAGAGTTCAAAAATGTCTTTGAGTTCAATTGTGAATCCTTTGAGATCAACTGTCGATTTGAGCTAAGTTTTGAGGAAATAAGTATGAGAATGAGAAGAGTCGTATACCTGAGTTCCATATTTTTATTTAGACCCTTGAGTCGAGTCATTCATGCCCATAAATTCCGCATGAATTCCATCAATTGAGTATCTTTGAGAGGAGTAGTATCTTCAAGTTCTATGTCTTGAGTATTGAGTTCCTAATCATTTTGGGATTATATTCCTAATCGTGGGGCTACTACATGTTAACCATGAAGGTCCTTGAGTTGAGTAGTTCATGCCCATAATTCCGCATGAACCCTTCGAGTCGAACATTCTTGAGTTGAGTCGTTCATGTCCATAATTCTGTATGAACCTTATGATTTGAGTTATAAATTTTGAAAAGCTTTTTAAATCCAACAGTTGAGTTCTTAAACTGAGTTTTGAGAAAGTAAAGATGAGTTTTGAGAAAAGAGTTGTCTAAAACATGATTAGTATGACAATCGAGTATGCCATCAATGTATGAGCAGTATGGTATTTGGATATACCATCAATGTTTATGCAGTATGACTTCCCGAGTCATCAATGTTCATATTATAATATGATTTTGAAATGTTTTTGAGAAAGAGCAGAGTTGAGTCATTTTCTTTAAAATGATATATGAGAACTAAGTATTCCTAAGAGTAGATATTTTCACATTTAAGATGAGAGGAAACTGAGATTTCCAAAAGAGTTTTGAGTAGTTTGAGTACCATCTCTTTTAAGAGAAAGATTTTTGAGTAATAATCTCAAACCACAAAAAAAGTTATGTTTTTAAACATATGAGCTAGTATATTTTGGGAGTAGTATTGAGCACTAATATGGTGGAGAGTCAGATAACTCACCGCCCCCATAAACCATGTAGCCAACGTGGATAGAAAAGGGTCATACTTTTTAGACGATTCCTTAATGCTTTTTGGATAGACTAGTGGATCCACTTAGTTGAGAGGTTCTATACCCCGACACAGTATAAGATAGTTCTGGCAGCGTGGGCAAGACTATGTATCATCACATAACTCATAGTGATGGTTGTCGGTTAGAGAAACTCTCATAGAGTTATAGTATATTTATATATATACAAACTGAGTTAGTATTGTATTGTTCAATACATTGAGTTGCTATCTATTGTTTTAAATGCTTTCCATATATATTGCATCTTTACTGTTGTTTTATCCTTGAGTATCATGAGTTGAGTATCTTAAGTTGAGGATCATATCTTTGAGTTGAGTATCTTATTCTTGAGTTAAGTGAGTTGAGAAGAGGTAAGTATGTTTCCTTTTTATCAAGTTCAAGTTTATGTTATGCTTTAGAATTCCCCTTACATGCTCGTACATTCTACGTACTGAGACACTTGGTCTGCATCATTTTATTATGCATATACAAGTATTTAGGGTCATCAACAAGCGCTTCATTGATACCAAATGCAGTTTGAGTTGGCTATGGTGAGCCTCTTTGCTTCCGGAGGGTTCCACTTGTACTTTCAGTTATATCAGTTGTTAAGATGTCGTGGGTCTTGTCCTGACTTCCATCTTTGTCAGTTAGAGGCTTCATAGATAGAAAGTAGAGTTTGAGAAGTCTGTTTCATTTATCTTATTAAATATTTTAAAGACTTGAGTTGCCTATTGTTGGCTAGTTGAATATTCCATTTATATTCATAGTAAATTATTTGAGTTAAAACTTTGTATTTGAGTTTCATGAATTTTATTCAGTTTTTAAGCTTTTGTATGCTTGAGTTAGTGTTTCGAGTGTCGGCCACGTCCAGGGTGTAGATTCGGGTCGTGACATGAATAACTTTTTTTATACAGCTACCAAACATCGTATAAGTTATACGGACTCTAATACATGGATAATGCTTGTTTTATCCAGCTACCAAAAGGTATTAATTTTGTACAACTAACATCATGTTTGGTATTGATTAGAAGGCAATTTATTCATATATAAATTAGTATGGGATTTAGTTTTTAGTTTAAAAATCTACCGAGGGCTGTGCATTCGATTTTTTGGTTTGATTTTGTATTATTCGATTTGGGTTTTTCGATTTTTGGTTTGAAGAAGTGTAACTGTGTAACACAATCTAAACCAAAATAAAATTAGTTTGATTTGTTTTTTTTCTTTTCGGTTTGGGTTTTTTCGGTTCAGTTATCCAGTTATGTCAATAATTAGAAATATAATCAAAGTTATATTTGCAATTTGAAAAAAAAATATTTGTATTATATAGAAGAGCCATGATTAGGATGAACAATGACAATTTTGTAATTTTTAACATTATTTGGAAAAGTTATAAACTTATAATTGTATAATTGGTGGTCAAAATATTTTTTTAGAAGAATTCAATCTTCCTTTTTTAGGGTCACAAAAAGCTTTGTTTTATGTGTGGCTACACAAACTCATTTTATTTTATTTTTAAAAATCAATTTGTATTTGTTTGATTATAATAAATTAATAATAGTGTGAAAAATACTTATATCCTTCATGCTTTAAAATTTTAATCCTCCTTCAATTTAAACAATATATACCTCCCTCCCATCCTATGAAATGTATTTTATATTCTTGATAATTCAAATCGTTCATCTATGTATATTACTACTACAATATATTCAGTGTGTAATTTCTTCTTAGATTAGATATAATGTTTTTAAAACATAAGTATTCATATAGTTTTATTTAACTTTTCTTAATATAAGTATAATAATTATGCCGCATAATTTTATATTATTTTATATAATTTATATTTTAATATTGGATGCACTATATATATATATATATATATATATATAGGTATATTTGCATTTAACTTTCTTTTAAATCCTCTATATTATAGAAATACAAATGAACTTTGATTGTCATCAATAAAATATTTGTTAAATAAATGTGAATTTTATTTACTATATAAATAAATAATATGTAAGAAATTTTCAATAACATAT